>JAJOOS010000418.1:0-66354 GCA_029582725.1 Solanum chiquidenum
CCGTTGGGCCGGCCTGGCCTAACCCGGGATTTAATAGGGCTGGGCTAAGATTTTTGGAGCCCATTTAAGAAAAAGGCTTTTTAGCCCGGCCTGAATAAGCATGCTGATTTGTGGGGCTTGAGAAATATAGGTAGGGCCGTCCCGTGGGCCAAATAAAAATAATTAAAAAAATATAATATAATATTAAAATTTAAAATTAAAGAGAGTCCAAACTCAAAATCTATTTAATATTTAACTAATTGAAACTGCGTATAAATTGCAGATGAAAATGAAGATGTTATGACAACCTTGCCACAGGCTGATTCAGATATGCTTGATGATCATGAAGTGTTGGATACGCCATAGATTTCATGATGTGTTAGATACGCCATAAGTTTCATGATTTTTTTAAGGAGTTTATTATTAACTTTTTTATGGTTGGAATATTGTCACATTTTTTGTGTTTTAATGTGACAAAACAATTAGGTTAATATTTCTATTTAGATATTTATACTTTTATTTGAAAAAACCTTAATAAATATTATAAAGATAATTTTATTTGTGGATTTGATTAACAAGTAGTAACATTAACATCATGTAATATTGTTTTGTTGATATTTATGATAATATTTTTAAATTATAATTTATAATTTATTTTAATAATTATAAAAAAAATATAATTTTTTTAAAAATGGGCTGGCCCGCAAGCCTGTAGCCCACGTACTTATGGGTTGGGCCGACTGTTTTCTGGCCCACACCAAAAATGGGCTAGCCCGGCCTGACCCGTAAAATGTCAAAACCTGTATGGGTTAGCCCGGATGGGGTGGGCTAGCCCATATTGACAGCTCTACTCACCATCATAGCCAGTTAGTAGGAGTTGTTCTGTTGACAATTGAAGTAACTAAATAAGAGCTAGGTCATGTTTCTAAAGTATTTGCCATTCGATTAATACATCTCAAAGAAAACATAATACAGATTCAAAACCAAAGAAGGGTATCATACATATAAAATCAAAGGCGACAAAGATTAGAGTACACGAGAAAATATTGCTTAGTTTTCCATGACATATACTATTAACAAAGTCTGTTGGTTTTCAACAAACAACATTATCACTTCATTACAAAATACAAACTTCAATTCATACATCCCATAATACATAATACATAATACATAATACATAAAGCATTGTTCCAATCCTCAAGTATTACAACTTCATTACAAAATACAAACTTGAATTCATACCGTGAGTCCTAAAGTGTCTGATCATTACATACATTCACTTCATGATCCCTGCAATAAACACAACGAACAAAGTACATGAAAGGCGTGGGTGAAATCGTTTCAATGGAGAAATGAGGGAAAAATTAGATATTAGATATTAAGGATCTTATTAGTCTACGTGGAAGTGGAAAATGTTTGGTGATTAGGTGGCGTCCACGTGGCACTTAACATACTTCTGTTAATTAGAAGGGTAGGTATGACCCAATAGTATGGCGTGAAGGGTAATTTTGAGTCGGAATATTGTTTAAGGGTAAATGTGAGCTATTTCGGATAGTTTAGGAATATTTTTTAGCCTTTAATATTCGCATTTTCAACTTTTATGGAACTTTCTCTTTGAGCTGCGGAACTAATAAGTTTATTAGAAAGTTAAATTAGCCACTTTTATATGAATTTTCAATTGGATGAAATCGACTGAATGATCTCAATTGGGGATGGGATAGCAAGTGTTTATGGATTGAATGAGATTCAAGCTGCTGAAATGATTAAATTTACCCGAGAACATGACCTTAAATAAGAGGGTATGGAGGCCGGCGCCTAGAGTATAAGGTTAGCAGATAGTAGAGCGGTGTTGTTACTTTTCGAAGGTGTAGGCTTGTTGGTGTTGTACTACCCGTATTATGCTTGCTTATATTATCTATCATCGTTTGTTGTTTCATGTGTTTCGATTATCACACTATAGTATTGGGTTTTTGTAGATTGGTTGATTAATTCTCAATAATCAACTAACCTTTTATCCTAATTCGCAATCTTCATATCTAATAACTTTTCTCAATACCTTTTTAATTGATCTCTACCACATGACGTCAGCTATAAATTGCCAACTCTCACACCTTCTCACTAACACATCTATCATTTCTCCTTTTCCTATGCCCAAAACCCCAAACAACACAAGAAAAATTTATCCAAACAATTTTTTTTTACTATTTAACGAAAACAAAAAGGAAAAAAGGAAATCATTAAATATATGCATTTGAATCATATTAAACTTTAATATTAATTATAAAAATATAATTCATCGAAGACCTACTTCGTTAAAATATTTGTATTAATAGATATATATTTCATACAAATATAATTATTTTTACAATTACTATTTACTTTATAAAAATCAATTCTTAAATGAAAAAGAATGACATAGGGTACAAACAATTATGCATCTATACAAATTACAAAGTATGAGAAAGGATCGATCGTACTCTAAAAACTTATTTTAGTGTAAACATTATTAATTATTTTCATAATTCAAATCTACGATTTATAACACATTTTTATCCATTAAAAAAGTTTGGTGTATTTTCCAAATTTAAGAGCCGCTGTATCGCTGACCTTAGCCCACCTACACACATTTTTGTTAAAAATAAATTTAAATACTAATAAAACAGAAAACAGAAAAAAGGAAAAATAATTTTCCATTTTTATAGCATCTTTTGTCTGCCCAATTTCGTACTCGAAAAGCCACCTTCCGCCGCCCCTTTCCGGTTGCTTTCTTTCACCGGAGAAGAAGATCAAAATCATGACTTACGCTACTCACGTTCTTCGTCACTCCAAAAAGGTACAGATTCAATTTTTTTTTGTTTTATGTAATTTTGAATCCCTAAAATCTACGATTGTTTGATTGACGTGATCTGTAATTACTTGTGGAGGTGCGGCATTTTATAGTCAACAGGAGTGTTTTTGTTTTCTTCATTGACATAGACTTGTTATTGGTTATGTTTGATTTTGTATGAGATTTGGAATCGGAGCTTAAAATTTGTGGTTGTAGTTGAGATATGAATTTTAGGAATTTGGAGTTGGTGTGATTTGTATTGATGTTAGGTTGAATGAGATGGATGCATTTTCTCATGACTGGTAATTTGATAGTCAGAAGATGGTTTGGTGCTCATACTTAGATGAAAGTTGCATTTTGCACCTCTGGATTATTCCACCAGGTACCTGTTGTGTTCCACCAGCAACTCTGACCACCTAAGGCTTAGGGAGATTGGAAGAAATTGACTAGTATTTATTTGAACCTGAGACCTCATGGTTCTCGTCCTACTTTATTGGACGCTAGGCTATACACTTCGGTGCAAAAAGGAAAATGTTTTTATTTTGTTGTAGCAGTTTTACTAGGCCACACCGTTGGGTGCAAAATGGAGAAGCTTTTTATTTTGTTGTAGCAGTTTTACTAGGCCACACTGTTGGATGCAAACAAAAGATATCTTTTTATTTTGTTGATAGTAGTTTTTGTCTTTTAAACTCTTGGTATATGGCTTGCTACTTGATATTTAGTCATATGGTGAAATCACTCTGAATCTTAAGCAAATTGGCCAAACCATTTCGTTCATGGAAATAGAACATACTTGCTATATATATTTAGTTGTTTTTTCCAGTCCTTCGTCTTTCCTTTCTAGGTAATAAGTATTCCATCTTCTTCCGCGGTGTTAAAAAAGGAGAAAATAAAGGGATATACTTTAACCTTAATGAGAAAATAAATTGGAGCACGTAACAAAACATCTTCACAAACCAAGAACAATTATATACTTAGGGTGCAGCTAATTCAGGTCATTTATTTCAAATGCCATAGCCTAATCTAAGTCATCTACCTGGTATTTCCCTTGGAACATCCAAATGTGTGTTGAATTGTTCCAGAACCTGTTCATCTCATTTTCTTCTGTTTCCTTTGCTTTCAAATTATTTGCAGATCGGAAGTTCTTCGAACTTGATACGACATGACTCTGCTGTTCTTGTCCGTTGGTTTAGTAATGGCACGAGGCCTTCTATGGAGAAGGGAAATGGTAGATTAGTAGATTTAATTATTGTTGTTTATGAATTACACATTATCATATGTTTGTCATTGGTTACTTATTTTTCTTGTTATTGGCTCTTGCATTGTCTGTTATTGGTGATATTTTCATTTTTTTGTATTTCGTTATCCAAATATGTGTGGCTTTTACAGATATTATAAGGTGCCAGTCTGGTCTCATATCCGGAGAGAGACACAACATTCCTAAGTCCTTCAATAGATGCTACTCAGGTTCAGCTGTCTCCAACAACAGTTGTAGAACAGTATCTCCCAGGGTTGTGACTAAACCTCTATTTCTCTGTCACCCTTCTTTTACCTGTTGAATTTCGAGCAGCAATATTTACATCAAGTTATCTTAATGTGCTTCTAACCATAGATGTCATGTGGAAATGCTCTGAGAACTACAATTGCTCCATGCACCTCCACCGGTAGCATGCCTTTCATTAGAAGATCTTCGGGGTTTGTTCTGTGGCTTACTACTGCCTTTTTATTTTTTTAAAAAAGAAGATAATGTTTGATCATTCTCTTGAAGCAGATTCTGATTTTTCTTCTTCGTGTCAGATCACAAGCGCCTTCAAGGAGGGGTTTCTCCACTGCTTCAGGTACTTGTTTTTAGTGTTATTTTAGCATTTGGCTATTCAATTAGAAACTCTGTCCTCAGGGCATCCTCCAAACTGCTTATAAACCATTCTTTATTTTAGTGAGCATTTATCTAGTTGCTGCAACTTTAGTTCCTATTATCGGTTAAGGTTCATCGGACAACTTCATGTCAATGCACACTGAGTAAGTCATTTTTCATTGTCATTTCCCCTATTTACTACTTAGTTGTACTCTATAAATGCTGATAGCTACATTGAAGATCTGGCTGAAATTTTCGGATGTGAAGTTGAATAGTTTTCCAACTGTATATTTAGGTCTGTCGCTTGCCAACTGTAAAGTTGAATAGTTTTCTAACTGAAACTTTCGGATGTAAAGTCTTCTTTACTTTCTTGAACTCTGTGCCAAATCTAAACCTGAGGGAGTAATTTAGATATTTGCATGGGGGTCATTGGCAATTGTGAGAAGAAACTATCTCCTTGGAAGAAATAGAACCCGTTCTTTGGAAGGAAGACTGGCTTTGGTGAATAGTGTCTTGGATGGTATTCCCACATATTTAATGTCACTATCCCCATCCCAAAGATTGTAGAAAAAAGAAACAGGTTCCAAAGGTAGCTCCGAAAGAAAAAAAAATCATTTAGTAAAGTGGAAAGAGATTATGAAAGATAGAAGGGGGAGGAATGGTCATTAAGAACCTCAAGCAACAGAACAAGAATCTTCCTTACAAATGGCTTTGGAGGTTAAATGATTGCAGGGAAGGCATATGGAAGGAAGTTGTTATGACTAATTATGGGAAGTTGGATCACTGAAAGCCCAGACAATCTGGAAACATATATATTGTGGGATGAATTCCAGAAATCTGTTAAGCTGATTGGAAATGAGAAGTTAATTTGGATAGATAACTGTTCAGATATGGGGAGTTTGAAGGATGACTTTCCAGTCCTGTACAATTTAGCTTTGAATTATCAATCTCATGGTGGCTGATTGTTTGAATAACATTGGTGAATGATACAATTTAGAAGAAACTTTTATGAATGGGAAGTAGATGTCATTAATTAAAAGATCATTTTTGATGTAGTGAATTAGCTAGACACAAATTATTAGTTTCGTCTCCGAATTATTGATAGTTTTGAAAACACCTTTCTACTTGACTAGCTAAATTTAGATTCACACCGATCTACTACATGACATAGTAAGTGGTTTCAAACTCTTGTAGGAGCATGAGACTCTTCATAAAAAATCGAAAGAAATGTTGAAAACATCTCTAAATTTGGCGAGAATTTATGAGGTATTTCACTCATATTGCAATATCAAAATGGAACTAATAAATTCACGCAAAATTTAAAGATATTTTCAATGTTTCTCTCTGTCTATTTATTGTGGAATAACACTCTTTGTATTTTTATACTACAAAGTTGGCTTATATTTTTTCTTCGAATTAATGAAAAGTTAATGGGAAACTTGACTTTATTAGAGAGCTAAAAGTCTGGTACAGTACACAAAGCACTCCATTTTGTTCCCACGCCACAACTTTCCAAAGGGTTAATACACATCGACGCTGACTACCCTAATCATCACTTAACCCCCTTCCTTTCTTTTAGACTTGAGCCTATTTTATATTCTTAAGTGGTCCGACGTAGGGATGACAATGAGGCGGGTCGGATACGAGAAGGGGTGAATTTTAGGCTATGCGGGGCAGGGCGAGTTTAAGGTAGATAATTTCAGTAGATTATTGGATCTGCTGGGACCAGTTGCTGGATTTTGCAAAGAGGGATTCACAGATTTGTCTGGCAAGTAAAAAAGAACTTTTACTGTTATGAGTGCATATATGTTGTTGCAAAAGAAACTTGGAGGCTCATTGACCTTGGAAATTGATCTGGAGAGCAAAAACGCGTCCCAGGATTGCTTGTTTTGGATGGATAGCAGCTAAGAATTTATGCCTGGATACTCTTCAGAGAAGAGGAATGACAATATGCAGCAGATGTTTCTTCGCTGAAAGATCAGCGGAGACCAGTAATCTTTTACTTTTACATTGTGACCAGACATGACAGATTTGGGCACTTCTCCTGGGAGTATTTGGAGTGTATTGAATGTTATCCAAGGATGTGAAGAGTCTAATACAATGCTGGCAGGGACGTATTGTTCATTGCATGCAGAAACAGATCTGGAGAACAGCCCATTGTGCCTCATATGGACTATATGGCTAGAAAGGAGTAAGAGATGTTTCGAAGAGAAAAAACAGAACTTATCTTTTGTAAAATATAGATGCTTTCATTATATGTATATGGTGTAAGGAGAACATGTTAGAAAAGTTAGCACATCTTCCAGACGTTTGAACTCCTTGGTGAAAAGATTGTATTGGAGTCATTGTTACTCTTTTACTTGCTGTAATTTTGCAGTACCTCCTTGATACTATCTTGAATAATATTACCTCACCTTATAAAAGAAATTGCTAAAGGGATTCTTCTTATCCTTAGTTGGTTTAATTTGGAAACATGGAACCAAAGAGGGAGAACCCTTGATTTTGGAGTCAAATTAATCTGGCATCTTCTCTGTTTCAGATCTTCCTCCACACCAAGTGATTGGGATGCCCTCTCTTTCACCTACAATGACAGAGGTATATAACTTCTCTCACTAAATCTCTTCGAGAATCATTATTTCTTTACACTTGTGTTTGTTTTAGCGCCTTAGCGGTTCCATATTTGTGATGCAGGGAAATATTGCCAGATGGTTAAAGAAAGAGGGCGATAAAGTTTCCCCTGGTGAAGTGCTCTGTGAAGTGGAAACAGTAGGATTATTTTCAGCTGCTGTTATCATGATGTGCTAAGGGAGAGTTCTCCCTTATGTGTCTTAGCTTCTGCATTCTGGTATTTACACTACTCATTCATACCCGTAGGATAAAGCAACAGTGGAGATGGAGTGCATGGAAGAAGGATATCTAGCTAAGATTCTTCACGGAGACGGAGCAAGCAGTATCAAAGTTGGAGAGGTATTGATGATTATATATTTCAATTGAGAGTACCAATTGTGGAGTGTTGTATCTTGGTGTTAGATAATTTGGACTTTACGCCATGTGGTATCACTTGTTTATTCAGGACCTCCACTGTGTTGATGTAACATCTCTGCGTGCTTGTATAGATCGGCTTCTTTACAGTTGATGCATCACACATCACATTCTAATGCTTGGTTCTTCTAGTTCCCACTTTTGACTTAAATTCTAGTTGGTACTTCGTTTCTAGGCTGGCGCTTTGCTGAACCTTTGATACTTTAGCTGATAGCTGAATAATGAAACTGACAGTTCCTCTATTTGTATCAGTTCAATCACAATAGGGTCCTAACCTCATATAATTGACCTAGCAGAATTTCTTTCCTTTGTGAATTTCATTGTGCCTTGAGCTACATGCCTACAAAAGCTACATCATTGTGAGAATTAATTATAAAAAAATTGATGACTGTTGAAAATTCTGTAGGTGATCGCTGTTACTGTTGAAGAGGAAGATGACATTGCAAAATTTAAAGATTACCAGCCTTCAACATCAGATGCCACGCCTTCACCAAAAGCTCCTTCTTCTCCACCTCCTCCCAAAGAAGAGGTTGCCGAGAAACCTGTTACTCCATCACAGCCAAAAGTTTCTAAATCTAGTGCGGCAGATCGCATTTTTGCTAGTCCGCTAGCTAGGAAAATTGCGGAAGATCACAATGTACTTATTTTCTTCGGTTAGATTTTTTTGATAATATGATTCAGGTTACATGTTTTAGCCTTGAGGTTAAATCTGCATTTGTATGAACATGAACAGATACCTCTCACAAACATCAAAGGAACAGGTCCTGAGGGACGTATCGTGAAAGCTGATATTGATGATTATCTTGGTAACCTTCTTCCTAGTCTGCATATATACTTATATGCTAGTTGATGTTACTGTTGGTTTTATGTCACTGAACATATTTCCTTCTTTCTCTTATGGAAGGAAAGATTTCCCTAAAAAGTTGTGATATGGTCGTAGAAGAATCAATAATCTTTTTTTTCCCTTGATAATGTAGCTTCACGCGGAAAGGAAGCCCCTGCAGCAGCTCCCAAGGCTGACACATCTCTAGATTACACGGATATTCCTGTTGCACAGATCAGAAAGGTACTATTTACACCTCTAGGGGATGAATCCTCATGTTCCCAGAATTAGTCAATTTTAGATGCTTGTCCGTGTTATCTCCAATTCATCCCTTGTATGAAGTGTTAGGTATACTTTTTGTTTACCCTCTTCTTTTACAAGCACAAGGTTTTGTCCTATTTATACCTGTTTTGGTGTAATCTGTGCAGGTGACAGCTTCTAGGTTGCTGTTGTCAAAGCAAACCATTCCCCATTACTATTTGACTGTTGATACATGCGTCGACAAACTTATAGAGTGAGTATTACTTTTATTGTCCAACAGCCAAATTTTATTTTTTTCTGTTATTTATCTTGCTCGCTGCTTGGTCCGCAGACTTAGGAGCAAGCTCAATTTATTGCAAGAGGCTTCAGGAGGAAAGAAGTTATCTGTTAATGATCTTGTAATAAAGGTAAGAAATACTCCATTAAGATCCACTGTACCACCTGACAAGGAAAAAGGAAAAGAAAGCCATGGTCTTGTTATCTCGTCTCAATGAGACAATTCCAGCGTTCTTTCTGTATTTTCATGGAGGGTCCAGAAAAGAGAGAAAAGGTCTTGTCAAAAAACAAAGAGAGAGTGACTATGCATGGACCTTTGTGCCGAAATTGGAGCTGGAATCTCATTATATTTCTCGCATAAGAAGTCTGAGTAACTCCTAACTTGCTTTCTTAATCGCTGCACCTTGTCAAAAAACAGTTGCTTCTCTGTCCCACAATATATATGACATTTAGAACTATTTCGAAGTCGAACAAATTTTTCTGGATAATAAATAGATTTAACTGTAAAAAGTGTTTCATTTGATTTACAAAGAGTTTCAACTTTCAGTTGTACTTATAATACAAGTTTCTAAATGTGTAAATTTTACACTTGTGTTGAAGAAATCAAATGTCTGAATGTGTACTGATACTTGGGTCTTTTGACCACTGTTTCGACGTTATTTTACATTTTTCTTTTGGAATGGAAGTAGTATATTATACAGGATGTATAAGAGATATTGTCATCTGTTATTTATAGTGACCTGTCTCAGAGAGAGATGACCTGGGTAATTAACTTCATTGCAGGCTGCTGCTTTGGCTCTTCGAAAAGTTCCTCAGTGCAACAGTTCATGGACCAATGACTACATTCGTCAGTAAGTGAAATACATGAAGTGAGAAGACTTCTCTAGTTTGCAATGTAAATTAAAAGTGCATTCTTTCTTGCAAACACAGGTATCACAATGTAAATATCAATGTAGCAGTGCAGACTGACAATGGTCTTTATGTTCCTGTCGTCCGGGTTTGTTCTCAACCCAGTCTAGTGCTTATAATTGGATGTTTCTTGATTCTTACTACCAATTATATTTCATGTTGGAAAATCTGTGCTGTTGGCAGGATGCTGATAAGAAAGGTTTATCCACTATTTCCGAGGAAGTGAAGAACTTAGCCCAGAAAGCAAAAGAGAACAGCTTAAAACCACAGGATTATGAGGTGGGCATTGCAGTTAAATATCTTCTTTTTCATTGGACAGAAATTCAATTCATTTTTTTCTTATTTCACAGGGTGGGACATTCACCGTCAGCAATTTGGGAGGGCCTTTTGGCATTAAACAGTTCTGTGCCATCATTAACCCTCCACAATCAGCCATCCTAGCAGTTGGATCTGGTAAGTTTGCATCTCATTGAATTGTTTTGTTTCAGCGAGGATATCTTGTGCTCATCATTGCTTCTTCTTGAACAGCTGAGAAAAGGGTGCTTCCAGGATCCAGTGAAGGCCAGTATAAGTTTGCCAGTATGATGTCTGCAACATTGAGCTGTGATCACCGGGTGATTGATGGTGAGTGACTTTAGATAGTGGGTTCTTCATATCCTCTTTTAAAAAAAACAATTCATGGTTAACCTTTAATTTTCCTTTTGTCTAGGTGCAATTGGTGCAGAATGGCTCAAAGCATTTAAAGGCTACATAGAGAGTCCCGAGTCTATGTTACTGTAGATTGATACTTCCTTTTTTTGGTGGATCCTTTGAATTCTTCACGTTTTCCTCAACAAATGGGATGTACTTGGATGTATGATAAATGGGATTTTACATGCCATGGCCTGATCTTATTGCTTGATATAAGCATCTTTATTAGGGAAAGTGGCTGAACAACATGGGAATAAATGAGGCTGCAAGGCTAATGTACCGTTGATTTAGGCTTTTCGATGCAGAGTGTAAACCTCCAGTTTTTTGCTCGAGATCATTGAGTTGATTATCTGTCTGAAGTAGATGGAATACTTGCTGTAAATTCATTTTTTTAAAATAAGGTTCACTAATCTCTCAAGTTTTGAGATGCATCAACATGAGTCTGTTGCTTGAATCCATGATTATCTTCTTGGTTGATATAAGCCAGATTTATCTGTTTGCTTTGATATCGTTTTTCTGTCTGTTTGAATCCTTGATAAAGCTGCACAATCATCGCATTGAACCTTTGTGCAATCAAAATCATGGTCATTTGATCCTAATACGCATAATATAATTTGTTTTATTCACCCTCAATCTTTGCCATACTAATTAAGAGACATACAACAATAAGCAAATTTAGTGCATCAAAACCTGTTTTATTGCACCGTGTCAGATTCTCTAAAAATGCATTACTTTTAGAATCGAATCCAATATGCACCTACCAACATTTTCAAAGAGTATGAGCAACATAGATCATCTATCTGCTAAGATGAGCAATGAAAGAACTAAGCTCTAGTTGAGAAACACCTCCTTCATCTCTTGATTGCCAAACTTGTCTACCCAACTTTTCAACCCTGCTTCTTAACTCCTCCCCTTCTTTAGACACCATCAATCTGTTCACTACATTCTCAATAGTTGATGAGTTAACAAGTTCCATTTGGTGTGCTTGTTCTGTCACTTGAATGCCAACTTCTAAAATTTCAGTTATTAGTGTAGCATTCCATGGTTGTTCAGAGTGCATTGGCCAAGCTAATATAGGAACTCCCATTGTCATACTTTCCATACATGAATTCCATCCACAATGACTCATAAATCCACCGATAGAAGCGTGTCCCAAAATTTCTAACTGTGGTGCCCAATCTGTTACCACAATACCTGTTCCTTCAGTTCTTTCTTGATACCCTTCTGGTAATCTTGCTTCTCTCATTTCGTCATCAAAAACATTACCTTTATCTGCATCTCTCAGTACCCACAAGAACTTTTGCTTGCTGTTTTCTAGCCCCATAGCCAGTTCTTGAATCTGTTTATCGGTCATTGTAGTCGATGATCCAAAAGAGATATAAAGAACAGATTTTGAACCTTGTTTGTCTAGCCACTCCAAACTATTGTGCCTGGTGCTTGAACCCTTTTGTAGTATAGGTCCAATGGACCATTGCTTCTTGTTTGCATTCATCTCCAACTTGCTTAGCAAATCGACATAAGTTCCTTCGATCAATCTGCATGAGTTGAATATATCACCTGTCCTGTAGTGCATAAACTCATACTGATAAGCCATAAAGCTCATGATTTCAAAAGAAAAACACCCTTCCATTGATGGTATATTTTTTGGCATTCCCTCTACTGGAAAAGGTCTTCCAATAGCATCCCAAAAGCTAAAGAATTGAGTGAAAGCTGAGATGCAATGAAAGGCATAGGACTCAGCATTTGGAATACTAGAAGAATCTTGAACCACAGAAGACATAAGAGGATCATGTATAACCACAATTCTCTTCACTTTATTGGAGAATTCATGAAGGAGATTCGTAAACGGTTCGTGTAACTGTTTAGATGCTTCAAAAGATGGTTGGAGATGTGTTGGAAATTTCATGATGGAATTTGGAATTATAGGAGGAGGTGAATCAAAATGTGGAGTTGAGAATTCATGAAAATGAATTTGCTGCATATCTTGAAGGTTTCTTGATTTAGCTTGCTGAATATGAGTTTTGTAACCAACAAAATGAACTGGAACTCCAAATGAAGATATCAGACATGAAAACTGAAGCAGCTGATTTAGATGGCCTTGTGCTGGAAATGGCACTACAAATACAACAACAGATTCTAAACTGCTTTTGTTGTAACTATCTTTGTGTTGATCATCTGCCATGGTTCTTCAAGACTTTTTTTGGGCAAGTTCACTGGTGTTACTTGTGTAGATCTTGTTATATAGAATTTGTTAAACTTATCTCTAGATAATGTTTCTTGGTTAATAAGCAAAAGAAAGTCAACAATACATATATTAAGGCAGTCTAAAGAATAGGATTTAAAAAAATAACTGAACTTTGTCAGATTATAAGATATGATTTTTTAAAAACTGAACCTTACCTCATCATCTACATCATATGGCAGCAGCTGCTTTCTATATTTTGTATGCTTCTTGACAATTAGACTTACTTGGTACTTGAATAAAACAAAGTCAATGACAGCAGTTGAAGATTCCAAAAGCTATGGATTTGGGTCCAACACCAGTGCAACAAATTTGTGTGCAAGGAAAATGGACAATCACTTAGGCCTTGCACAAAAAATATAAGCATCTAAATCTCAATCAAGGGTTGATGGTGCTGAAGTACTTGCCACTCCTCTCCAACCAGACTGTCTATAGGGTGCTCAGAAGGTGGAGCTCTTCGGTCTTTTTGAGCTATTGCAATATTAAAATTATTCTCGTGGTTGATTATATTTTCAAAACAAACAATTTAGTCAATCTAACAATCAAAATAACACGTAATATTCACTTTATAGCATAGTATTCATGAAATGAAATTACTTAATACTAACTTGATAGATATCGCGAGTGAGCTATGCGTGCTTGGAGATCTTCATGAAAGAAACATGATATTTTTATCAAAATATGTAGTTAAAATTGGAGCTATCCAATAAAGACAATAATTTTACCAACTAAACTTTGTTTCTACGCATTGATCGAACTTCTTAAAAATAAATATTCTTACATGTTTACCTTCACTTCCACTCACACTCTACAGAATCTCTAGGGTTCCTCCTCCGCCATGTCACTACCCACCACTCTTTTCGCCGGAATCCTCTTCCGTCACCGCCGCCGGAACTCTGTACGCCGCTTTATTTCAACGCATTCACGACCAGCATTGCCCTCCATTGAATACCCACTCAGCCACCCAATCTATACCATATGGGCTGCCAACACTTCCTTAGGAAAAACCTTAGTCTCTGCTGGCCTTTCCACTTCTTTCCTTTCTTCCCCACACCGTAAATTCCTCTACTTGAAGCCTGTCCAAACTGGGTTCCCGGAGGACTCAGATTCCCGCTTCGTTTATAATAAGTATTCTGATTTTTTCTCCCAAAATCGACCTGAATTCTCTGTTTTTGCCTCCAATCATGTGCTCAAAGCATCAGTTTCAGCTTCAGAAGCTGTTTCGGTAAGCGGGTTTGAAGTAGAAAGGGATAAAGATATGAGCTGTGGGAATGGGGTAGTGAATTTGGGGTTGTATGAGGAGAGTAAATTGCAAGGGTCTGAGAATTGGGAAATGAAGGGTTTTTCGAAGTTAGTTTGTAAGACAATGTACGTGTGGAAAGAGGCATTATCGCCACATTTAGTGGCGGAGAGGGAAAATGCTAGAGTGGAGGATGATGAGTTGTTGGGGATGTTGAAGGGTTGCTTAGGGAGTGAATCAGAAAGTGAAAAAGGTGAAGTTTTGTGTGTTATAGAGACTGCTGGTGGTGTTGCCAGTCCAGGACCATCTGGTTCACTTCAATGCGACTTGTATAGGTGCGTGGATTTTTCGAGTTACTTGGAATTTTTTAACTTTCAATATGTCAAAGAGTATTAACTGCAGATTTTAGGTACTTAGATACACAATTGGTTTGTAGATGAAAATATACTAGGAAAGATATATCCGGAATTTTAGTCTTACTGTTACTCCAATGTAAAGCTTACAGCTTTTGTTCTCATCTTGAAAAAGAAAACAATACATTTTGTCTAGCGTTGACTTGGTAGAACCATGGAAGTATAATGAGCTTAATGTTTTTTTTTTTAATAAGTATAATCAGCTTAATGTTAAGAGTGCTGTAATGTCAAGCCTACTTGACAATATTATAGTTGCTTGTACATATGTAAGAAAAAACACAAATGAAGTATCTAGTTAGTTATCTATATCAAAATCTCAGCTTACCTTCCTAACAGTGATGTGACCATTAGTACTATTCCTCGAAGAAATTTTCTTGGTGACTAATTAAGTGAGATGCCTCTTATAAGTAGGCAGCTTTTGCATCAAGTGCGCTATGTTAGTGACTACTATTTGATGAATTGAGTTGGCAAATGGAATTGCTTGACAGGAAAAATTGTAGACGAGGCGATGTGACTGTCAGTACTTATTTTTGAAGCAAATAGAAAAAATCTTCTATAACCATGAGAGGGTAGAATAGAAAAGTTGATAGCATATTAAGATTCTTCCTATTCTTTTAGAAGATAAGGAGGCAATCTTTTCCCCAGAGCTTAACCTAGATTGGTCTGAAATTGGCAAGCATACCATCATGATTTCTAGCTATCTTCTCTTATTTTGAACCCCTAAAGTAGCAATCCATGATTACAAACCCACTAAAGATGCTAAGCAAGAAAGATTTTTCAACCTGTACTTGTTGAGAATCTTTCTAAAAGTCAAAAGTCTTCTAAACTACTTCACCTCTCGAGAAGGAGATCAATGGAAAACTGAATACAAACAGTAGAAATGTGCGCTCAGCTTTAGGATACATGCTACTCACATTGTTCATTGTTCAAAACTAAGATGAATAAAAATGGCAGAGGTGGACACTCAACCTTATAATACTGCAAGCAAGCGCTTTCTTTATTGGTTCTCAAATCATGTTTAATTGAATTGCCCAAAATTAGAGGCCGTTCAAAGAAAACAATATTAATATCTGTTACTCTTGTACGTAAATACTTTAGAGACTGCTGCATTTTACGTTTCAAATGTAACAGCTTCTTTTCATTTCTTGTTTTGGCAGATTCACAGTTTTACTTGTTATGGCTCAACAGCCAATTTTTTATTTGCTTTCTGCTTTTACAGACCTTTCCGCTTCCCAGCTATTCTTGTTGGTGATGGAAGGCTAGGGGGTATTTCAGGAACTATTTCTGCCTATGAAAGTTTAACACTTCGAGGTTACGATGTTGTTGCTGTAATATTTGAAGACCATGGCCTAGTTAATGAGGGTCCATTATCATCTTATTTACGGAGAAGGTGAACCTTTAGCTGTTTTTCTATTGACTTGAATTTTTCTTTTGAAGTGGAAAATATAGTATAACACCAATAATTAGGCATTATCCGTGAGTATCTTCTACTGCTTCAGTTTAGACTCTAATAATATTGATGGGTGTAACACCCAATCTTGTTTCCATGTATTTTCATTATGAAACAAAAAGAGCTGAAAGTTCATTTCTTGGCCGACAGGGTCCCTGTGCTTGTTCTTCCACCTATACCAAAGGAGATGTCAAATAACCTGATGGAGTGGTTCCAAGAAGCGCTGTCTACATTTCATTCTCTTGAAGAAATAATGCAGTCAGCTTTTCTGGAGAGAACATCTAGATTACGCAACATGCCAAGGAAGGCACATGATATTTTCTGGTGGCCCTTTACTCAACACAAACTTGTACCAGAAGAAAATGTGACAGTTATAGATTCACGGTGTGGAGAAAACTTCGCTGTGCACAAGGTTGTGAATGTTACCTCAAGTTATGAAAATGCTATTGTTTTTGTCATTGATCTAGTTCATTTCTGACAGTACTTTTGGAAATATATGCTCAGCAGTCGGTACTAGAAATAATTGTCCTAAAACTCTTCGACTGCTGCGAATTATCTACGTATTAGTGATATTATTGTTGCTGATATTCTTCCTGTTTTCCTCTATATCCTTTTTCACCTTCTTTTTTGACGTTATAACTGCTTCCATCTATCTGCTGTTACTATCAGGAGAGAAACTATTTATTCCTTTCTTATGCTGTGTGTTAACCAACCTTCTACTCACACGCTGGTTTCATTTTCTGCTTCTGCTGTAGGTTAATAATAATGTTGATTTAATCACTCAACAATTCGATGCATGTGCAAGTTGGTGGACACAGGGACCTGATGCTACTTTACAGGTCAGTCTGTAGATATGTCCTTGCTAATAGCAATTTAGCCAACCTCAATGATCATTTTATAGCAAGCACTATAACCGAGAGCTTGTCTTTGGTATGTGCATGCTTGTGTTCGAAAAGTGAGCAAGGGGAATGGAGATGCATGTGATTGAACATGATTGGCATTTGTTGAAACAGTTATCCCCTTTATCACCAACTTATCAATCATAGATGCAAATTGCCATCATCTCCGATGAGCCTTAAATGAGCTAATTAATGAGGATGCTTTTCCTGATAGCTCAAGAGTGCAGAAATCACAAGCCTAGACATAATTTAGATTATGTAAAGCCCTAACCTTGCTAATACTTTTTTCCCATGCTCTGAAACAGGGAAACCGAAATTCCTGAGAAAGGTAACACTTTTTATGCTGCTGAATGAAGGTGGTTCTTACTTGCCAAAACAACAACCAAACCACAAAAATAAAATAAAACAAAATTAAAATTTAAAAAATGAAGCTTTATTTTGTAAATTATCTTACAGTTAGAGGGACATCTCCTGGAGCAAAAATACTAGATTTGTTCGCATATGCTTTTTTCCTGTTTGTTTTGCTCTCTTTAAGACTTTACCCTGTTATTTAAATTGTCAGCATTATATAAGACTGTAACTCGATTTCCTCTGTTTGTCTTTAGATGGTTTCAGATTGAGCTTGCACGAGATATGGGTTACGCTACTGCTAGATATGGGCATGTTATGTTTCCTGAAAATGTTTACGAGCCGGCTTTGGAATGTGCTGAACTTTTGCTTGAAGGCGTGGGAAAAGGTTTGTCTGTTAAACCCTGTCCTCGCATGCCTTGTCATTTCTTAGGGAAATTAGCGAGCTGGAGTTATGAGGCTAATCAGTGTTCTTATCATTGAAACTCTTTGTATTTCTCCATGAGAGAGCTTGTATTACATGAATTCACTCTTTATATTTATTTGAGTTTCTTGTAGTTTTTCTTGATTACAGCTTTTTGAGAGACCATGTTTGCTAATTTTTCATGCAGCAATTTTTTCATGTGGTACTGTGTTGGCATCTTTATCAACCTGTAATTTGTTTTATTCCTACATGTTCAGCAAGAAGTTTACCTTCAAAATAATTGTTTGGCAAGAATTCTAACAATCAAAACATAAGCAGTTAAACACTACCTATATAGGCAAGTAATGCCTTGATTTTAAATTTTATGCTTATTATTTTCCGTGCCTTGAAAATTCTGAGAAGTGGTTGAGCTTTTTTGGAATCGTACATTCCTTTATGCTTGTTCCATAACCATGAAAACTATATCTGCATGATGTGCAGATAGGAAAATATTGGAATTCCTTTTCATTTGTTTCTTTTCAAATGCCCTAATTCGTATTTTAGATATTTGTCTCCAAATTTTTTAGGTAAGACTGTATCTGAATCTTATGAAATGCTATTGTAACAATTCTTGTGTGCCATAGTGTTTTTCATGTCTGGTTGTATACCCAAATAATGTTAAATATTTCCAGACTGCACTAAGATTAGTTCTCTAACAACACTGTTTTTGTAGGGTGGGCTTCAAGAGTATACTTTTCAGATAACGGCTCTACTGCAATTGAAATTGCTCTTAAAATGGCACTACGGAAGTTCTTGTTTGATCACAAGATTGTCTCTGATGATTTGGTGACTGAGAATGCTGAAAGTCGTGTTGATTTAAAGGTTGGTAATACTCAATGTCTTCCAAGTAGCTGCACTTTGTGTTATCTGTTGAGTTGATAATGTTGATTGGCCAACTGTGTCCCAAAGTATCGGTTTTCACTGTTGAAAAGTGCCACTTCATTTACTTAATGTACTTGGAGAACAAGGAATGATCAATGCACCACTCCAATTGGGTGCTTGTTAAGATCTGATATTTCAGTCAATGCCAAGTTTGAGCAAAAGCTAAGTAGTTTTTCAAATCACTCGTTTTATTTTCTTCACCATATTAAGCCATCTCGCTTTCGGCTGGCACTTGACATTAGTTGTAAGGTCAGATGCTGCTGGAAGATGCTAGACGACCTAGTACTCAAGTTTCTTCCCTTTCACAAACTTGACAGCAAAGCATAAGTAGTATCTCTATCATATGCATTGCAAAAGGCTAGTTTATGTATGGAGCTTTCTGTGTCATGAATCAGGTTTTAGCCCTCAGAGGATCTTACCACGGTGACACTTTGGGTGCAATGGAAGCACAGGCGCCATCACCTTATACTGGTTTTTACCAGCAACCATGGTATGACCTTATCTTAGTGAAAGATTTTTGTTTTTTCTTTTTCGCGGAAGCTTTTCATTGCTGCAAAAGAATTTTGTTATTTCTTTTGGGAGGTTGAATTATCATTGCCATTAGATATCAGTTACCCATAACTAAACAGGATAATTCAATTATTTTGTGCATGACTAAATATTTCTGCATGATTACCAAGGCTCTAGAAGACGGAAACATTTTTATTATGGGTTTTTTTTCACTATACAAATCATGCATTTCCAAATCAACAAATCTTACTGGTAATAAATATATAGAAGCATTGAAGCAGAACTGATGCTTCTGCGTAAAATAGATTATGATGTCATTGTGGTGTCACACTGCATAATGTGAGAAAGATGAACATGGGTCAAATTGCCTTGCAGCATGCACATTATACAAAGTCAGTAGATAGAGCTGAGTAGTGAGCACTGTATTTCTGCTCAAGTTTTAGAAGTTACTTGGAACAGCTTTGGCAATTTGATTAAAAGTCAAATTATTTATTTGAGAAGATGAAATACATTTGCCTGTCCATAATCCATATGGTGAAGTATGGGGTGAGATGTAATCGGTGCATACACTTTCACTCGGTTCTTTTGGAACTCCAAAATAGAGGGGTGACAAACAAAAACTTTGTCGGAGTAGTTGACCTTTTCCTTGATCTGCTTGATAGGAAAATTATTCATCAGCCTGATCCAGCTTTACTTAAAATGCATGGCAGAATGGATCCTTTGGTAGGAGAGCTATGCCTGATTACTTGGGCTGCTATTTAAAGAAGCTATTCCACATGATCAAGTGCCCAAAAAGAAGTGCCAAAACTTACAGCTATTTAAGTAGTTATGTGAAATTCATGGTGATCATCCTGATTTGTGCGAGCAATTTGATACTGCTGTTTAATTAGTAGTATATGAAATTGAAAAGAAAATTTGTACCTGTCTTCCTGTGTTCATAATGGTTAAAGAAATATGCTCTGCCTAATGTTGTCAGACTGTGAATCTTCTTGGGTTCTGTTTTGATCTAGGAACTTCATTCTTTTATTCTTTTAACTCATACATTCCATGTCAGATTCTGTATATCTTGGAAGTTAGGGTGACCATGATATCTTTACAGTTTTGTCCTTAGGCAAAATCTGAAGTATTGAACATATTGTAAATTTGCAGGTATAAGGGAAGAGGTCATTTTTTAGATCCACCAACAGTTGCCATGCGTGATGGTGTTTGGAAACTTAGCCTTCCTCAGGAGATTGAAACTCTAAAACCCAGTCTTGAAGATTTGAGTAAGTGAAGCGTAACTTCTGGTGATATTCTTATTTCAAAATTTTCAATACTCTAAGCATTGGTTTCTTTTCAGCTTTCAGTTTGCGCGAGAACATATTCAAGGAAAGCCGTGACACTTCAAATCTTGCTGATATATATCACTCGTATATATGGAAAACACTTCAGTTAATTATTGACTCAAGCGGATCTACTCGGACTGGAGCATTGATTATAGAACCAGGCAAGACTTTGACACATGCACAATTTTCTTTTTGTACTTTTCTGCCGCTCCATCTTTTCCTTCTTGCTCATGACTCATGCTTTACATAATTCCAGATGCATTTACTTATTTGGATCTTTCTCTTTCATAATCTTTATCATATATGGTTTACTTTTCTTTTGAATTTTTTTGCAAACAACATGCGCAATGGCTTTCCATATAGGAGTTTTTGGCTATATGAGATAAATATTTTTTTTCTAATTCATGGAACTATTATTATTACTTACTAAACAATCAAGTAATATTGTGTAGAATATTCTTAGAGGTCGTTTGGTGGGGTGTATAGAATAATGCTAAATAGAGTGTATTATTTCTTATGCATTATTTGGTTTGGTGTATTAAAAATAGCATGCGTTGCATAATTTATTTTAGAAGTACTTATTTACAAAGATACCCTCCACAAATATGACATAAAAGATGTAAAAAGGGTTTGAGGGGCAATTGGGTCTTTAACCATGCTAATGCATGCGCTAAAATCCCTTGCATTACTAATACCATGGATTTCCATGCATTAGTAATGCACACCTCAATACACAATAGAGTGTATAACTAATGCTTGCCAAACAAGGTACTACTAATACACAAAGCTAATGCATGCATTATTTCTTCTAATACACTCTACCAAATGACTCCTTAATGATTTTCTTTAATGTCTATGGTGACAATTAATTAAGAATATTTTATGCCATTCGTAATGATTCTTGAAGTTTCTGTAGCAATGCGATTTACTTGCAATTATTTGCAGTGATACAAGGTGCTGCAGGAATGGAAATGGTTGATCCACTATTTCAGAGAGTACTTGTTAAAGAATGCCGAAATCAAAAAATTCCTGTTATTTTCGATGAGGTTTTTACAGGATTCTGGCGTCTGGGAGCAGAGGTTTGTTTGCTAGATTACTTGACATATGAGTTTTCTGGGTTCTTAGCCAGATTGCTCGATGTATCAATTCTCTGGTTTTAGGAATTTCAATTTATGTCTTTTCTTTTTCAGTCTGCTACGGAGTTTATCCGCTGTAATCCAGATATAGCCTGCTTTGCCAAGTTGATGACCGGTGGCATTGTGCCCTTGGCTGTCACTTTAGCATCAGAAGCTGTATTTGAAGCGTTTGTTGGAGATTCAAAGGTATACTCATCAGTGTTTACCATCTGCTTGTAAAGTATTTGCTTCTGTGAGTGAAAAACTTGTTTCTGCCAAAACTTTGTTGGATCTGCTAAAATTCCCTTTTTGCTTCTTATTCGTGGTTACGCCCAATTTAAGTACTCAAATATAACATCATAAATTTGGTGGTGTAACCTCATTCCTTTGCTTCAGCTCCAGGCGCTCTTGCACGGTCACTCTTACACTGCACATGCAGTGGGTTGTACAGCTGCTGTAAAGTCAATCAAATGGTTTAAGGACTCTAAAACAAATCATAATCTGATATCTGAAGCCATGCTGCTCAGGGAGGTATGTGAAAATGCAGTTGGCTGATAAATGTTATTGTAGTTTAATCACCAGGAATTTGCACATTATAAACACAACGATTAGTAAAAGTTACATTCCCTTTCTGTTCCCGAAAACAGTGTCACCCCTCATTTTTATGGAAGTTCCCTAATAACAGTTTTGTGTTTTCTCTCTTGATAAAATAAACAGTTTTCTGATTTTTGTCGCCTAGATTGTATTGGTGGAAACATGTAAATGTCCTTGTTTCAGACTATTCAGCACAATATTCTTAGGATAATTAAAAGGGGAAGTTACACATTTGGCCACTCGGACAAAAGTATTTACTTCTGCTAACCTATATACACAAATGTATATATAATACATCGTCCTGCTATTTTTTGGGGTGCGCGGCTATTTATGCAATTTCCCTAATTAAAAATCTCTTTGCACAAACAATTGGAGCCCATAAATTTGCAACCTGTCAAAGCTGGGCGAGCATATTAGTGTTGTATACCAAAATATTTGGGGCACACTCTAGAGCACCAAGTGTGATGTTGATCAACTTTAAAATCACCGTTTGGGTTTTGCTACATTACATAGATCCTTCATTTGCCTTGATTAGGTGTGGGTACTCTGTGCTGATTCAAGTATAAGCCACTAAAATGTAGCAAAAAACCTGCTTCTGTAAGCATGCATATTCACACCCGTGCTACACACATACCCATAAGTGAATATACATAACATAGGTTCTCTGTACCATTGATTCAAATTATACTGAAGAAAGTATCCGGAGTCATTACATTGACCCAAATATCTACCTTTATACACCGCTAATTTGAACAAAAATTTAGGAAAACACTGCAGCAATGCTAGGTCACCTTGTAAAAGAAATTGAAAAGGGGCCTGTTATAAAAGAAGAATTCCCAACATCTTATTTTTAACATGTTTTTTTGTGTTTCCCACTTCATCATTTCTTGGATGTTTGCAGCTGTGGGATTCAGACACGGTGAGACAAATTTCCTTACTTCCAGCAGTGCATAGAGTGGTTGTGTTGGGGACTCTATGTGCATTGGAACTTCGAGCAGAAGGCTCTAATGCTGGGTATGCAGTTTATTCTACTTTCTTGTAAATTAGGAGTATTTTTTTTCGTTTTCATTGTCACTGCAGTGATTGTTTAAGCATGGAAATTCTTATGCTTACATTAAATAACATATTAAAGTGGTGCACCATATATGCTGTGACATAGAGCTCCGATTAAGAATCATTTAAAAGCTTATTTAAGACATATCTGACTATCTAGAGACTGCTTTTTTGACATACATAATTCATTCGTAATAGCATGCATAACTTACATGAGGGACTTATTTTGCCTTCCCAAAGGCGAATACTATTAGGCCAATTTCTGGTCGAAGATGAAAAAACTAGTGTATGACTGTCAACAAGTTAAAGTCTAATTGTATACTTTTGTTTTGCTTAGCTGGAAAATCTAAATGAGGCTGAATTAGTGTTGCAGATGTTAGAATCCATACTGGACTAGATAGGGAATACTTTTGCTACTTTTGTTGTAAAGATATGAAGTTTGTCCAAGTCCATATAAGGAGACCAACTTCCCATCCCTCTACCGATGTGGGACTTCTTAACACCCCCTGCACGCCCAGACCTCAACTGGAGCGTGAACACTTCTAAATGGGGGCCCAACATCGGTGAACAAGAAATTGGGATGGACCTGATTCTGATACCATGTAAAGATATGACACATGGGCCTAACTCACCCCCAAAAGCTAGCTCATGAGGAGAGGTTTGTTCAAGTCCATATAAGGAGACCAAATTCCCATCCCTCTATCGATGTGGGACTTCTTAACAGTTGTAGTTCCTATAACACATCCTTTGTGCTACTATATCAATAAAATTACTTTACCTCCTCAAAAAAGAAAAGAACTAGTATTTGAAGTTTATCATAAAAGAATCAATGTTTGTACATCTGATATGTAATGCAGGCATACGATTAGCAAGAATGCCATAAAAGTCAGTTTCTTTCTTAGAAATATCACAAAATTAGTCAGTTACCATATGCAGGACTGTTGTTATCTTACTCATTATCTGATACTAATTAGTGTTTGTGAAACGGTTTGTTGTAGCGCCGGCATCAGTTTCTATATAGATTTGTCACCAAAACTATGAAGTGGACAGTTCTGGTTTTATCTTGCTTGTACTGCATCTTTTTGTGTTACTTGTGAAGCTGAATTTTGTCTCAAAACATACAGGTATGCTTCTCTATATGCTAGATCTCTCCTTCAGAAGCTCCGCGAAGACGGAATCTATATGAGGCCTCTTGGCAATGTCATTTATCTCATGTGTGGTCCTTGCACATCACCTCAAAGTTGCAGCAACTTGTTAAACAAGGTGTATTCAAGACTTGAGGAGCTCTAAACCAGTGAATCTATGTCAAGCTCAGGAGTTCACTAGGGGTGGGCATAACGGTCAACACAAAATCCAAACTTTTTGGATGTTTGGTTTTGATTTTTGGATTATAGATTAGACTTGGAATTTTATTTTTAAAATTTATGGATTTTGGATTGGATATCGGATTTAATAACTAGCAATTTTTGGATATTCGAATACCTTATATTCAGTCCTACCCATAGAGCTAACACAATATAGACATAACGAGAATAGACAAATAAATACATAATACAAACCAAGACCCTCCTAAAACTTGTGCTGATGGCACTCTCTTCAGAAATGCTGATAGGGCTGTGTCGTATCTTTCAAAAATAGTGTAGCTTTTGAGTATTTGAAGTTGCAAAACTTAAGTATTGCGACTAACAAATCATGGTCCCACGACTTACAAAACATATTTATAAAAAGTGACTTATAAAACATATTATCAAAATCGACTAACAAACGTGTCAATTCATAATAGTTAAACGTCACTTGCAAATCACAATTATGAAAATTATTTATAAAAATCACTCTTTATCAAATGTTACTTACAAGTTACAAAATATATTGAAATCAGAGTTTTTGAAAGAATTATATATTGCATTTGCCAAATATGACAAATAAAACTGTTCATATTAAATGCGACTTAATAATAATGACGATAGATCACGATTTCTAAATGTGATCTATAAATCACATTCATTAAAAAAAAGACTTATAAATCGCATTTACAAAATACGATTTACAGGCACTTGTCAATGACAAATTACAAACATATGTCATTTACCTTATTTTATTGAATATGCTAATTTCTATTACAAATCAAAAATATAAAAAGAAATAATATATGCATTATAATTTTTGTGCTTACAATTCATCAATTACAATTTATATATTATTAGTCGTTGTATAACTTGTCTTTAGACCAAACAACTTCAAGTAAATTAGGGAGGTAGGTATGACTAAAATTGAGTTGCTATAGATAGACACGTTCTCAATCAAAGTGATGTACCAGAAATTGATAGGTGTCCATCCTAGTGTGCCTTGGAGGAGACTAATGTGCAACAATCCAGGCTTACCAATAGTGACGGACCCATAATTTTCGTTCAGGGGTTCAAAAAATAAAAGTATAAACGTGTAAATAAGCCAACAAAACAAGATTTCAAGAAAGTAGTAGTTTATAGTTTATAGGTACAAAAAATTAGTTTCGTTACAAGAAACCCGAAACTAACATGAGTGATTACAGTGAAACAAAAAGTTAGCCATTTACAATATGCCAATCTAGAACTAGGATGCTAAGTAGAGCAAAAAATGGTGCTAACTAGAACAAAAAAATTAGTACTACAACCTTGCTTCCCATAAGGGCTATGCGGACTTGATGTCATCCCCACTTTGGAGAGAAAGTGAAAGAGGAAAGGTGTTTTCCCATTCGATTGATTGAAACTCCAAAAAGAGGTCAGTGCTAATACTTCTCAAGCACGTTTACAATACTATTCGACGAGGTTTCATTGCTTGAAAAGACAAATAATATCATCCGTTGAAACATCATTAAACACATCTTTCTCCATAAAAGAAACCATGCAACCGCTCAAGAAGTCATCATTCATTCTTTTGGATTTAATATTTGACTTTTGAGTGTTGGGGAAGAACTAATGAAGTGATTTAGGGATTTGGGAAGTGAAAAAGTTATTAGCCTTTAGGAATGGGAGTATGGGACCCTTGAATTCTTTTGGGTTTAACACCACATTTAGCATGTTTTATTAAAAAAAAAACTAAAAAAATCGTGAAAATCGGAACTGATTTTTTTTTTAAAAAAACTGAAAGTAAAAAAGTTAAAACGCTAATCCAGGGATTCGAACACTGGACAATTTCGCAAGGAGTTGCCGCTAGGCTATCTCTTTCACCTTGTCATTGAGGGGGTTCAAAATATATATACCCACATAAATTCAGAAAATTTTCCTTATATATACCGTGTAATTTTTTATCAAGGGGGTTCGGGTGAACCCCTGGACGACACGTGGGTCCGCCCTTGCTTACCAAAGTGTTACTCATCTTATACGTGACTATTCATGGTAGACTATATACTAAAGATATGATGCTAACATGGGAAATGCAGGTCTGTCCTCTATGTCCTCTCTGTGATATCGAATCGGAAAAAATATAGAACACTTATTTTTTGAGTGTTTTGTAACTTCCTATATGTGAGGAAAAATATTGCATTGGCAAGGAATTCATCGACAAGCGATAAACTAGGCTGGAGAAATACACTGATACGAAACAATGTGCAAAGGCAAGGGCAATATTGCTAATATTTTCAGAATGACATTTGCTGCTTTTATATATGAATTGTGGATGAAAAGAAATCGTAGAGTTTTTCAAAATACACGTCGTTAAGAGGATATCATTGTAAGGAAGATTATTCAAGAGGTTTATGTTCGAGCAAGTATGCATGGAAAGCTAGTTAGGTGTTTGAATGAGCTGAATTACTATCCAGTTTAGCAAATTGTGATTAGGAGATAGAGAGATTATGCATAGTGATTTACTAGGCCTGTCTGCGGAGTTGGAGTAAGGACTGTTGTTAATTTCCGTTTTTAGTTGCACATTGTTACTTTGGTAATAAAATGTGTTTAGTTACCAAAAAAAAAAATTAGTCCAAATTAATGGCTCTAATTTCAAATAAGTGGATTTTAAAATTATCATATACAATTTAATTATTAAATTAAGAAGTATTTTTCTTTACCATAAATACCTAATCAATTGATACTTTGTTAATATTTAATGTGACTTTTACACAAAAAAAAAAGTAAAAAAACAAACATAAATTTTTAAAAATAAAAATAAATAATTTTTTTTATTTTGACCCGTACATGAAACGGGTTAACCCAACAACCCGTTTTGGCAAAACTCTGTTCTTCGCCCAAACCAAAAATTTCCTTTAGAGCGAACAGAGATGGGAAGAGAAGGGAAGGCAGTGAGTCTGTATAAATAAATTGAATTACACCCAAAATCTCTTCTGCTAACAATACTCTGTCGATGTTGCTGTTATCTTGACAACTTTCGTTTGCTAATATTCGAAAAGAAAGAAGGAAAAAGAGGAGCTTTTCAGCTTTCTACGAATTAAAGTGTATGCTTTCTCTTCTTCTTGTACGTTTAATCATCTATTTGTGTCTAATTAAACAACCCCTTTTCGTTTTTGGTGAAATTGATTGTACCCTTTTCGTTTCTTGGAATGAATTGGAGTATAATGATTTGAAACTGTAGTTTGGTTTGTGTTTTTGGATGAGGGGAGGGAGTAAAGGAGGTTCTTTTCTGAATTAGAATCTTTGGGATTGTATTGGGTGTTTTTGGTTGGTTCTTTACTAGTGTAAGAATAATCAAGTGTTTTTGTTGCAGAGTTGCTGACCTAAAGATGGGTTATGAACCTGGTGGCTCATCCCGGGATGAGCGTGATGAAGGTAACAGTTTTTTTTCTTTTTTTGGCTTTACTTTTGATAGTTAGTTAGTGGTAAGGCTGCATATACACCACCATCCCCAGAGTCCACTTGTGGGATTACATTGGGTTAGATTATTGTTGAACTATCTGCTGGATGAAGAAAAGTCAGTAATTTTGTGAAGAATAGTAAACTGTTGTTAAACAATTTGGTGAGGTGAAACCTAAAGCGAAGCTCAAGCTTATTTGAAGTAAAACTCAGTATTTAGAAAATTAAAATTTACAAATTGCAATTAAAATTAGTAATTTCAGTATCCTGTGGACGATAATGCGATACTAATCCATCTCTTTCTAAGTTTAGATCAAAAGTTTTTCTTTTTTAGATTTGATAATGCCTATACTAATCTAGCTGTTTCAAAAGCTTTTTGTGAGGATGCAATTGTTTGAAGCACACTTTCCTAAAATACGTAGCTTGACCCGCTGCTTCATCGCTTCAAGTTTCTTTCTGATATCCAACTTGCACCTCAATTTTTCTGCCAAGTACTTGCATTCTCCCATCAAGGCTTTGGCTGATTGAAAGAAATCACCTAGTTTTTTTTTTCCAAATTCAAACCCTGGTCTAGCATAGGCTTAATTGTACCTACATCATTTAGATCACACCCTTGGGTGCTTTGGGAGGTGTGTTTGTTGTGACTTGTGTGTATCTAAAATGCGTATTTTTCTTAGTAAGGTATATTTTATAAATCTTATGTTCCTATGTCTAGTTAAATTGGGCAGAAACCTTGTATTTGGAACACATCGGTTTTCTAGATTAATACTTGTTGATGAGTTTTCAAGTTAAACTATGTAGCATGGAGGTTTAGTGGTAGGTTTCCATGTTGCTTCAATTTTTGTAACATTCTCTTTGGAATTTTTCTATTACTTGGATCACCTGGTTGTATAATCTCAGTGACCTCATCTCAAGAAGAACTATGTCAAAGTATTGCATCTTTGAAACTATTACTAAGGTTGTTGGAGGAGCTTCTGTATGATTGATGTCTCATTTCAACCTGAATGCTGAATATATGTGGTCTCGTACTTTGTTACAAATGTTTGCTCCTGGATTGCCTACCAGTAATTATAGTTGGTGTGGATATGAATTATGAGGACTTTTAGTTCTCCTTTATCCTGTAACTGGCAGGAAAGACATTCTAGTATTTGCAAAGAGCTTTTGATATTATTATTTATTTATCATTGTGATTATTATTATTATCATCATTCTCATCAGCATCATCTTTTTGCTGTTGAGAGTTCCATATACTTCTTCTCTGCATATGACTCTGCTCTTCCCCCTTTTATTGAGTGATAAGGGAAGCTTGCAATCCTGCTAGGATGTCACCTTTTCTTTAATTATTTCTTTATTTTTTATTTCATGTAGCGTGGGTGGGTGGGGTGGGATTTGAAGAATCCAAGCTTGAAATGCTATTGAAATAAGGGTTGGTTGGTAATGTTCAAAAAACAAAGGTTTAGTTGGTTGGTCTGTCTAATTGATGTATTCCGTTTCGTTTGAAGACTTGCTTTGCAATATTTGCTGTAAATAAATAATCTTATCATAAGAATATAAAAGAAGTTTGGTTGCTCGGTTAGTGCAATATGGTCCAGGGTTGATTTTGGGAAGTCTCAAAATTGATGATATATTCAAAGGAGAATGAAGAAAGGTGGGCCAGCGGAATCTTGCTCATCTAATGTTCTTCACTAGGTAAGGAAACTTAAGTGGCTCATTCGATTGGATTAGATATCAAATAGGAAATTGTCTGTGTGTGTGTGTTGGGGTGCCCGGAGGGGGGGGGTAGTGTAAAGCTTTGACCGTTTTATTGACAGAATAAGAGTGGTTTTAGTGCCTAAAAGTTGGAGAAAGAGAGCTGTGATCTGGCGGCTTAGAAGTTACTGCTTATCCTTCCAGAATAAATGTAGTGTGTAAAATCATTTACCTTGTCAAAAAATAAGTATGAAGTGTGGAAAGAAGTAAAGGAAATTGTCAGTCTTGTGCAGTTGTGCTTATATGTTAAGTTTTTATATTATGAGTTTCTTGGCCCACATATGATCGCAATGGATCTCATAATTAACAAGGTAGATGGGAATTTCAGTCTTGTGTTTTGGTGCATCCATGATGTACCAATATGTATAGATGATTGGGTGTTTTTGTATGGGAACATATTTTTTGGTAGCTTATCTACTTTTAAGAAGTTTTGGTCTTTGGGCTTCTATCCTTAGTCTTCCAGCTTAGTTCCTTTACACCGACATATGGTCTTTTTGAAGCCTTGTAGATCCACCAAATCGGCCTCATTATTCTTAATATTTTTTTGAAATGGGTAAGTATTATTGATGTCAAAAACCAGCAGTAATGTGCCTCAAACAAGAATCCAGAAGAGAGCACAGGTAAAGAGAAAAAGGAGCAAAGGAAAAAACCCTGGCTATACTATACAAAAAACTCCATTAACTGTAATTGGGTTCATTATCCTCTATCCATTCCTTTTTACACCGAAAGTTTATCAGCAAAGAACGATCTGATTTGGCCTACAGGGCTGAGTTCTTCTGTCCATTATAGCGTCTCATTATTTCTACTTGTTTCTGCAAAGTGAGGAAGCTGGCAATCTCAGTGTGATTTAACTGACAACTATGTCTGGTTTTTGCAGATGATGAGGAAGAATATGAGGAATCTGGTGGTGGTAACCGACTTTTGGGATTTATGTTTGGAAATGTTGACTACTCTGGTGATCTCGATGTTGACTACCTGGACGAGGTGATTTGCTCATTTCTCCCTATGTAATTTGACTCTTATATAATATGCTGTGAGACCCAAATTAATATGTTAGTATAGGTACTAAAGTGTCTCCAAGTAGCAGTGGAACTTAACCGGATAATTATTTGCTGGGATTTCAGCATAAGCAACTCCATTATACCTTTACATGGGCCATGCTTTCTATTTTAATGTGGAAAGTGGTCAGCCTGAGGTTGGGCATTGATTGAGGGTGATGAAGTGTTCAAGCTCCCTTTCACTTATTTTAGTTGTCTCTAGGAGCAAAACCTAAGGAATACTCGCTTGAAATCCAGTACAAAATTTTGGGAGGACCATGAAGGTTAACAGTTTTTCCCAAGGGAAAACCTTTTTCTAATTAAAAGCACACACTCCTGCTTCCAAAATATTTTGTGCCTATGGTGCCTACCCCAAAATTAAGTTGCAAATTGTATGGGTCAAATGTTTTTGTGAAGAAAAACAGAGTGTGAATTAAGTTGGAAATTGTATAGGGTCAAATGCCCCAATGGTGCAGTGTGAGAGGTTGACTATGGTGAGGCTGATGAGAGGTAGAGGTAGGCCGAGGAAGTATTGGGGATAGGCGATTCAATTGGACATGACACACCTGCAGCTTACCGAGCTTACCGAGGATACTGACCCTAGTTAGGAGGTTATGGAGGTCAAGGATTAGGGTAGAAGACTAGTATGTAGTTGGGCGTTGTTTAGCTTCTTTATCAGTGTTATAATTATAACTATTATGATTATTATTACTCTCCTACTGTATTATTCTTTTTTATTATTACATGTTATTTCATTTGCTTCAGTTATTGTAATACTAATGTTGGTACTGTTCTTCTCTCCATTATTTCCTTTTAGAACCTGCTTTGATATGCTATGATGTGATTTACTTGAGCCGAGGGTCTATCGTAAACAACCTATCTACCTTTACAAGGTAGGGGTAAGGTCTGTGTACACACCACCCTTTTCAGACCCTACTAGTGAGTTTACTCTGGGTATGTTGTAAAAGAATGCAATCAAACATGGTATTACTTAAGCAGGAAGTTATACATGAATAACTTACCTCCTAATCAGCTACCAAAGGACCCCTTAGTGTAGTAATTCTTTCGATAAGAACAGTTGCAACAAGAGCCAGATGTTTCCTGTAGCTAATATCTTAACAATCTCATCCTAGGGAGGATGCTAGCAGGGTTTATCACCTATTTGGGGAAGTATCGTTCATTTCATTTTCATGCTCCACAATTTTCTCTTTCAGATCTCGCATGTTGTGTTGTTTGAGCTTCTTGTGGTGTCATCTTTGCTTATCAAGAGGTCAAAATCTTATGGAAATTATGTTTTTCAGGACGCCAAGGAGCATCTTGCTGCTTTAGCTGACAAGCTTGGTTCGTCTCTGACAGAGATAGATGTATGTAACAGAACTCTTTTGTCTCTATAATTTGGAATTATATCTTCTGAGAAGTGTAGTCCCAATCTTTTATCACTATGATTTTATTTGGTATTGTATTTTGGATGAGGTACTACAAATATGAATGATTGTTACCCAATTTCTACCTGATTAGGTTTGGTGCTAATAATTTCTCCATGTCTGTTTCCCTTGGATGTTCAGTTGTCAGTGAAGTCCCCACAAGAATCTGCAGATGCTGCTGAACAAGGTACATGTTTTTCCACGAATGCCCTCTAATGCAGTTTCTTTGATACTTTCGTTGACAATTCTTTTGTCCTATAAAAGTTCTCTTTTATCACAAGTGAAAGCATTCTTAATTAGACATTGTAAGCATAGGTTTGAACCTGTAATACATTATAGAAAAAGCCAGCAACAATTTACGTGTTTAACATTCTGATAATTCATATAACTGCAGTGAATTGGGAAATACTAGAAATTATTACTAAGTTGATATTCATGGTTAGGCTAGACGCTGATATTTGAAATAGTTCCACCAAATGGAGGTCTTTAGCAATACTAACCTGCAGCTGACATTCTTTTGTTTAACAGACTCTTTTTATGTCTTTTGTGTGCCAGAAACTCTTATGTTTCTGCATTTCTTCTTTGTGTTATTATATCTGGACCTTGGTGTGTTAAAGCTCCAGTGGGCTTATAGTTCTTTATTCTGTTTTCTAAATTATTATTCTTACATTAAACACAACACATGGTTCAGTGTTTCATAGAGCTTACGCTGGGTTTTCATCATCATTCTGAAGCCATTAGATTCAGTTCGACCCATCTTTTCTTTCAGAAGTCATTTCTCATTACTACTCTTCCCTCTGCTTCATTGAACACACAGATTATGATGAGAAGGCTGAAGACGCTGTAGATTATGAGGACATTGATGAGCAATATGAAGGACCCGAGGTACAAACTGTTACCGAAGAGGACCTATTATTGCCGAAGAGGGATTATTTTTCAACAGAAATCTCTCTAACTACTTTGGAGAATCGTGATTCTGTTTTCGATGATGAAAACTATGATGAGGATGATAATGAAGAGAAGGAACAGGAGGTGGTAGAGAACACTGCTGAAGTTCAATCTACTCCTGTAAAAGGTTAGTTTAAAAGCATTGTTTTCTTGGGTACTGGTGTTTCGTAAATGCTTTTATATTGTTACTCAGAAGTTTTGATGACTGTCTACAATCTTTAGAGTGTAACTTTACCTTTTGATATTTTAATCTCTTCACTGATTGCCACTACTAGATTTAAAGGGCTGTTCCTCGTGTTAGTTTGTTACAAACCTCAGTTCTATTACAGAAAGTGCTGCTCACCTAAAATGAACTTGAAAGCCGACATAACCCAGAGTCCCATCTGTAAGGGGGCCGCAGAAAATAAAACGAGAATTGTGAAAGCAAGATATTATCCTAGAACACAAGATAAAAAAAAGTTGATCCGTGAGATAAGTCTTTGTGGTAGGTAATTGTCAAACTCTTTTTCTGTTGCAGCTTTCTGTGCCAAATTTCAGTTTTCTGCTAGCAATTTTTGGTGAACTAAAATTGTTTGCAGCAGCTGTGAACAAGTCCATGAGACAAAATACTTTTTTTTTGGTGGTGGGGGGTCTTATGAGGGAAAGATCATGGGGGCGTTAGATGCCTTGACGCTATGGCAGGGATCTGAATGAGCAGATGGATTTTGCAGCGGGAAGAGGCAGGGAGCTGCGGGTAGGATGGACCGAATGTGAATAACAAAAGACATGTTGCGTACTTTTATTTTGTTTTGCTTCAGCTTGTTTATTTAGGGAAAAGGGACAAACTGCTCTTCAAACTGGTATCACATGGAACTAGTCGAGGCGAGCACAAGCTGGTCTGGACACCATGTTTTTTTTTAACAATCGCTCTCTGTTTGAATTTGGTCCTGAATCTGCCCTTATTGTTGAAGTACTTGCTCAGGTTTTTGAGAAGGAATACTTGCTCAGATTTGCCTCTCAGAACTAACGAAATTCACTTTTTCTTTTTCAATCATCTTTTTTTATTTTCGGGCCGAATGTGTATTTAACTTCTGTTTTCTAAAACTACCGGTGGAAAACAAACCGAAAAAAATAAAAGAAAAAAGGAGATGCAACTTTTTTTCTTCCTTAATATACATCAAAAGTAGAGCACTTTGTGTTTTGTAGTGGATTAGTATCTGTTAGCTTTGTATTCCATCTCAAAGATTTCTGGACAACACTATCAAAGAATTCTGCTCCTGACTGTATCCTTCCATTGAAGAAAAAAAAAGATGTTAAGATATGAAAATTTGATTGCTTTCCAAAATCTGCTGAGATATGAGGAATTAATTAAGGATAGGGAGATTATTGTAGAAGGAAAAGGAATAAATCATGGAGTTATATTATTTCAGTTAAATATATCTCTTTGCATCTTCACGTTAGACCTATTTGTCATGTTCTGTTTGTAGGAGAGTGCAACAATGAAGCTGAAGTCATTTTTCATGGGAATAAGGTTCCAGAAGAAGTTATATCCACGGATGCTCTCGAATCTAGTGAAGATCTTCAAGAGGTTTGCCCTCTACAAATTAAAAAGAAAAACTACATATCTTTTTGTGTTCTTTTTATTCTGACTTGTAGCCTGAAGTGCATGTCATCTCTTTCTTTGTCACTTCTTGTGAAATAGGTCATCAAACAATTGATATCTTGCGTCACTTTCTATTTACGAGCAATCTTTTCAATGGCTTCTTGAGATTTTCCTGAAATAGCTATTTGAGTAGTTCATAATCTTCCATGACAATAATTTCTTTTAATGCTTGAAGATTGATGATGCTAGTTAATGCATTTTATAAATACCTTTGATATATGTATTTTTTATGTTAGTTAAAATCCTATAATTTATGGTGGACCTCTCTTAGTAATATACAAAACTTTTAGTTTTGTTTCTGTTTTTCTTTTCTTCACAGTTTATCACTATTGGGAAGTTGACAAATAATAAAGCACTCTATGTTTTCTTTTCTTCCTGTCTATTCCGCTGTAGATCTGCGTTTATTTGAAAGGAGTTCTGTTAAGTGTTCGAAATATTGTTCTCCTCTATTATGTACTTCTACTCTATGCTTGGCATAAGCTAACAACTGCAGATAAGGTGTCTTTATGGAGACTATAATTGTCTTATTCTGTTGTCTGCTTTAGATTAACTCTTGTTTTCTAAACAGTGCTGCTTTTTATGCTGGTTGTCAGGAAGAACCTCTTGCTTTGGAAGAGCCAGTTGAAAGTCAAAGCTCTCTGCCTCTACCTGTTCTTTGTGTCGAAGATGGGGTGGCAATTCTGAAGTTCTCTGAAATTTTTGCCCTTCATAAACCTCGGAAGAAAGCAGAGAAGAGGGAGCGACGTTGCTCTGTTCCCAAAGGTACCTTTTGCTAATAAGAAAAATCTCTTTCTTCAGTTCTGTTTGGTAGTATTAGTACAGTTGACGAGCCTTTCTGTAGCACATTCTTGTATCAACAGACAAATACAAGGCCATGGACACACTGGATATTGTTGAAGAAGATGAAGTTAAATTACTGAGAGGGTCCTATGAAGAGTTTCCTTGGTTGAGGATGACTCATGTACATCATGATAGTGCTTTAACGTTGCTGGATAATGAACCAGGAACAGTTCAAGGGACTGATGACTTAACGCCAAAAATCGAGAAAAAGGATTCTTGTTGTAGTGCTGAACCAATGAAAGAAAATCTATCAATGGATCTTTCTGCTGATTGGAGCTCACCCATTTGTCCTGAGTTCTATCCTCTTGACCAGCAAGACTGGGAGGATAGAATTATTTGGGATAATTCTCCTCCATTGAGTGATAATACTGCTGAGAGTTGTGAGATTTCTGAACCTGATTATGAAGCATTGACTGATAAACAACTGGATGTGGAGGCCGAGTCTCAAAGTTTACAGTCAGAAAAAGAAATTGAACCCCATGAAAAAGGTCATAGCTCCTTTTTTTCTTGCAGTGTTTCTGTGGAGCCTTTTGGTTCAAAACAACCTTCAGGACACCTGGATATTTCATTATCAGAAGGAAGATATCACCCTCAGCTTTTGAGACTAGAGTCTCGCTTGAATGCAGTTAGGCAAAGGAGCACAGATACTCCGAAGGATGAAGACACTGATGAAATCCTTAGCAGTGATGCCTTAAGGCGATTTAGCAAGGTTACATTACAAAATAGAGATATACTGGAGGAATCTTGGGTTGACAACATTATTTGGGAACCAGATCAACCCTTTCCGAAGCCAAAGCTCATATATGATCTTCAAGACGAACAAATGCTTTTTGAAGTTCTGGATAACAGGGACGGCCAACAGCTTATGCTTCATGCTGGAGCAATGATCACAACTGGTTTAGTGAAGCCCAGTAGTGGTGATTCTGCCGAGTTATATGGTCTCAGTGGTTTATCCGGGCGTTTCAATATTGCCAATGACAAATATTATTTGAACAGAAAGTCAACTCAGCAACTAAAATCACATTCAAAGAAACGCACTGCACATGGTCTCAAAGTTCTGCACTCAATTCCAGCTCTTAAGCTGCAGACAATGAAGGCTAAGCTAAGCAAGTAAGTCTTGTGTACTTCATTTGACACTCTCTTATACAAATGGTTAATTCTTCTCTAATTTTTTTCTTTTTTGATATAGTAATAACTTCATTGATGTGGCGGGAAAAATTCCCGGTTTTCAAATGATAGAAAAATATAGTTCTCTACAAGTAACACCCTATCATCTATACCCCATGGTGCCCTAAACGTTTATTCGGAACAAAAACATGAAAAACATGACCACATCTGAATGGCGGGAGTTCACACCCTTCGAAAGCTGTCTTGCTCCTCTTTTCGAATTATCTATAGGTGCCAAAAGAGCAAAACACCACTCCATTTGCTTTGTCTGATGGCACAACTGAAAATCACATCTTAACTATCAGTGATATTGACCACTGTAATTTGCACAAATTCAGCATTCAGCAGTGTCCACCATAACTGCCTTACGACTTGGCAATGCAACTATAGATATTCCATGTCCCTTCCAAATATTTACATATGTAAGCAACGGACTTGTGTGATCTTCTTTCTCTACAAGTTTTCTGCTGTGAGATTAGCCTCCTTTGCTGCAGACAAGTGAAACAAACATACTTTACTTGAAACATTGGGTGTCTTACCGATGCATATGGGCATTCTACTTCCTCTCCCTTTAGTAAATGATGATTGACTGACCAAGAAAATTCCACTTGCCTTTCTTTTTCATTTCCAAGAAGATTTCTGTGATGTCATACTTATAGAGTAGGGGTGATAAATACAGCCCAAACTCATTTGACCCGCCCAACCCGTCCATAATCAGTTGGGCATGGGCTATGTTTGGGCAGGACCCATCTTAACCCATGACAAAAGCTAGCCCAAAGTTAACCCATTCAACAACCCAAACTCAACCCATCACTTTTCAGGCTTATTTGCGTGTTTTGTAGCCATAAGTGACTGCTTTTGCAGTTCAATGAACATCTTTGGACTGTATTTACTTATCAGTTGACTTAAGCAACCCAGGGAAAAAACAGTTTTTTATTGCATCAGTCTCTATGGACTTAGGGATTAGCATCATAAGTGCCATACTGCCATCAGTGTTTTGTTAGACTGCCTAATGACCTCTATTAACAAGATTCGGAGGTGTGTTTTCTTGGATTTATCATATGTATTGGTTGTTTCTTCATTTTTAATGTTTGTTGATGTGATTTATTCCTCTTTGCAGTAAAGACATTGCAAATTTTCATCGGCCAAGAGCTTTATGGCATCCCCATGACAATGAGGTGGTACTTAAGGAACAGAGAAAGTTGCCTACACAAGGGCCAATGAAAATCATATTGAAAAGCTTGGGTGGCAAAGGAAGTAAACTTCATGTGGCAGCAGAGGAGACCATTTCTTCCCTTAAGTCAAAGGCATCCAAGAAGCTTGGTTTGTAATTTTTCCTATCCTTTTAGTTCCTAAACTTCACTTATATTAAATCTATTTAGTACCTTCATATCCCAGCTATTACTAACTTTCGCCATGTTATTTGTCTATAGATTTCAAACTGTCTGAGCCAGTGAAGATAATTTACTGTGGGAAGGAGCTTGAAGATGATAAATCTCTTTCTGCCCAAAATGTACCACCAAACTCTGTGCTGCATCTTGTTCGTACCAGGATACATTTGTTGCCTAGGGCACAAAAACTTCCTGGTGAGAACAAGTCCCTGCGTCCTCCTGGTGCATTTAAAAAAAAATCTGATCTTTCCGCAAAAGATGGCCATGTTTTCCTAATGGAGTAAGTAAACCAAAAGATTTATTGTGTATTTTCTATAGATATTTTGATGGCCTTTCTTCTTCGATTAGTTCACGCTCAATATGGATAGATACCCTATACCTGTTAAATTGCAAGTTGTTTTTCTCTTCTGGTGGATGCTCCATCTTTTTGTGGTTTTGTGTAGCCTTGTGGTATTCACTTGGCCATTGGCTTGTAGATACCTAGGGCACACTCATCTTGAAATATATTTGTGACAAGGATAGTGACACAATGACAGGTTGTTTACACAACCATCTGTATGTCAAAAATGTTGAAATTGCTACCCCTAGGGTAATCTGTTTCTGCTGATTGTTGGTTGTTAAGGGACTAGTCTAAATGATTTGACACTTATAACTCTGTACCCGCTAATTTTATAGATGTATATATGCTTCTCCAGGTTATTCCCAGACTCAGGTTTGCTTTGGTGAAACCTGAATCTTAATGTGAGCATGATTGTTTAAGTTTATCATTGAAGACATAAGAAGTAGAGTTTCAAGAAAAGAGTGGTTTATAGACAGAAAGTTGAGGCTGTGAGACACAACCAGTTGCATGGCTTGTGAATGCTACAGATATCCTCTCTCATTTTCTTTCGATAAACTATAGTTTTTGCTTTATTTTCAGTGTTTGGACTTTAAGAGATGTGGTACCTCATTGTCCATCATTACTCTGTTTCCCTAAAAATAGCTGTCAGTCATGTGAAAACATGCCATGAAATTTCAATAGCTATTACAGGGATGACCCGTTTATACAAAGAAACATTAAAACCACAGAGTAGCAGTCCTATTTTGAAGCTTTCAAAGCAGATAAATGGGGAGAAAAAGGAGCTTCGATGGCCTGTACAAACACTCACACATCTCGTATCCTTATAGATGGTCCGGGTATCTTGAAGAAGATGTTTTGAGCAGGTGCCTAGTAGGAAATTTCGATGATGCCAAAGAGTTAAATATTCTCTCAGAATTCGTATCTGGACCATCAATAACTGGAACACGATACTAGGGATGCAAATGTATGAGATGCACGAATCAAAATTCCTCTTTGAATTTCCTTCCAGGAAAATGGCAGAACACATCAAGATGGGAGAATGGAGGTAGACAAATAACTTGCTGAGTCTTCAATGGTAATCGCTGGAAGCTGGGTGTCTTCCTGCAACTGTGAAACTGGGTGGAGTTTGGGTAAGAATATTGGGAATAGCTTCAGTTATATGGTCTCAAAAAATTTCCAAATCTATTGAATATAAATGTGGTGGCTGGTTTGAGACAGATGAGGAGACAACCTTGAGAAATCATCTAAAATGGGCTCGGATCAAAGTGAGGGGACTTTCTGATCAAATTTTGAAACAGAAGTGGAGTAAATGGAGTAATTTTCACCCTCCCCATACCACACTTGTGGGACCTCACTGGGTATGTAGATGTTGTAGTGTGGAAATCAATAAGATCTTAGTGGTCAATTTTTATCAAAAATACTAGCATCAAGGTTGGTGATGGAGCAAAGAACTCTTTCTGGAGTTATGATTGGATTGGCAATGGATCCCTTAAAGAAATGTTTCCAGATATTTATAATTTGGTGCAACAACCTCAAGCATCTGTTGCTGAGGTTTGCAGTCTAGAAGGTTGAAATTTGAACTTCAGAAGATATCTTAATGATTGGGAGGTTGTTAAAATGATTGACTTCTACAGATTCTTGGATTGTTTTAAAGGAAATGTGAAGAAAGTGCGCAAATTGATTTGGAAAGGGGGCAGCAAAGGTATCTTCACTGTGAAATCAGCATATGGTATACTGAAGAAGTCTGAAGCTGAACAACAACATTTTGGGACATGGAACTGGAAGCACATTTTGAAGGTGAACATACCACTCAAAGTGGCATGTTTCTGTTGGCTTGTAAGGAGGCTTTTGTAACACATGATATGCTGATTAAGGGAGGGATGCAATTGTGTTCTAGATGTTTTCTATGTGGGAAAGAAATGAAACAAATAGCCATCTATTTATCCATTGCAAAGTTACCAGTACTTTGTGACAGGTTTTCCTGGTATGAAAGGACTTAGATAGTTAGATGGATAATGCCTAGGAAAACTGCTGAGTTGTTAGCATGCTCGAATGAGCCAGGCAATTTTGAGAGGCAGAAGAGATGACGGAGAATTATTTCTGCAGGCATCTGGAGGACAATATGGAGAGAATAGAATGCAAGTTGTTTTGAAGATGTAGGCATGTAGCTAACACAGAACAGAAGATTAAAATGAATTTTATGTTTTAATTTCATTTTGGTGTAAAAAGGCCCTAGTAGAAAATGTAGATTCTGTAGTTGACATTATTGGGTCATTGTAACTAGTTCAGGAATTGGCCTTTCGTTTTTTGGAGGTTCCGGTAACTATGTTTCTCTTAACACAGTCTGAGGGATACTCTTTTGATAATATAAAATATGTTACCTTCATAAAAAGAAGACGAGAATAACAGTGGGTAATAAGTTTGTTGTGAGAAATTAATATTATACAGGTGCCATTGCTTTGGCAGGACGGTAATAAGTTTGTTGTGAGAAATTAATATTATAATGCCATTCTATGACGGGAGTTCTAATAGAGGCACTATCATTGTAGTGACACCGTGGACCAATGTAATAACAATTATGCTGGTATTTGATTAGAGAGGATGGTCATATTGTGGATATTGAATGCAAGGTTGATTGATTTTTCTGGGGCCGTAGTTTCATTCTTGTGGTAAAAGTGCAACACACGATGTGTTGAATAGGTGCATGTCACTATTTCGAACCCTGCCGTAGAAAAGGCTTGGTATTTAAGTAAGGTATAGAGGGACTGACCCCATCTGCCAAGTTTAGAACTGAGCACTACCTGGTCCATGGGGATTTCTCGTTTATTAAATAGAAGTAACTGGTTGTCTGATTATCATCATCATCTAAATGTAGGAATTTTAATTTTTACCATGATAAGGATGATCTGATGAGACACTCATTTTTGTACTGATAAACATCCAGCACTCTCTAGGTGCTGTGATAGATGAATAATATGCCTTTGCTTATAAAAAGAAAAGTGATCTATGTCAAAGTTGAGTAGGTCTGTTGCATTGATTAAGTGGAGATTCGTGTCACACATAAGTAGTTTATTGGTATGAATTTTTTGAAGTGCTTTTTCTTGTTTCTTGTTGTAATGGAAATTCAAAATATCCGAGTAGGATACTAAAGATTTTTACTTTCTGAGATGTAACTGAAGCCAATTGTTTTCCCTGTGAATTGTGCAAATAGCATCTTAAATGCTATTTGTGATCAAAATTGCCCACACACCATATGCTAATCATTGGGCGTGATGTGGGGTGTTAAAGAATGACAAAAGTTCCACATTGGTGGTTAATGAGATGATTGGATTTCTTATAAGGCTTGGGCAATCCTCCTCCCTTTGAGCTAGCTTTTGGGGTGTGAGTTAGGCCCAATACCTAATTTAACAGTATAGAGGTGGATATATGAAGCATTAAAAGATCCTTTGTCTTTCATCTATATTTTTGGTGCCAAGGTGTACGACCCCCTTTTGTATAGCAGTTGGATAGATTTGACAGATGAGCACTCCATAAAAACATCCATACATATTTTTGTGACCACCTTGGTGTTATTGATGAATAAAATTCTTTTTTGTTTCAATCTAAATTTTAGGTGTGAGGAGTAGATCCCTTTTCGTATAATAATTGGATAGATTTTATAACGTAGCACTCTATGCAATCACATGGTACATATTTTCGTCACCACCTTGTTGTGTTTCTAATGAAACCTTTTGATTTAAAATATTGAAAAAGAATTTCATCACTTCTTTTCATGTATATACAACTTTATGATGTTTTTCCTTGGTCTGCTGCTCAACACTTTTGTCTGCTCTTCTACTTGCAGATACTGTGAGGAGAGACCTTTGCTCCTTGGAAATGTTGGAATGGGTGCAAGATTGTGTACTTACTACCAAAAATTATCTCCAAATGATCAGCAAGGCACCTTGATGCGCAATGGAAATACTGGATTGGGGAGTGTACTCACACTTGATCATTCTGATAAATCCCCCTTCCTTGGGGATATAAAACCTGGTTGCAGCCAGTCATCTCTTGAAACAAATATGTATAGGGCACCGATTTTTCAGCAGAAGGTCTCATCAACTGACTATTTGTTGGTTCGCTCAACAAAGGGTAAGCTGTCCATAAGGCGGATAGACAGGATTGATGTTGTAGGGCAACAGGTTATCTACTATCCTTAACTTGTCTCATCGGAGTACTTACTTGATCACACTATGCAAATTTTATGTTATCATTTTCTGATGAACTTTTTGCTAAAATATTGATTGTTGTAGTAGACTTTATTGAACCATGGTATCATGAAAATTTCTGGGTTCATGTTATTATGTTTTTGCCAGTATGGAACCTAAAGCAATGAGCTGTTGCATAATAAAGTTGAGTTTTGAAATTCGGAAGGCATATGAATTGGTCCTCCTGTGATGGGGATGCCTTTGATTTTCTCATATTTTTTCATTGCCCACATGCGTTCTTCTTGAAGCGTTCAACTTGTTTTGCTAGATCTGGTTAGAAGTTCTCTTGATGTTACGTTGCCTGAATTTTTTCATTAGTGCGATTGAAAACTACCTTTGATGACCAGTTGCATATTCAAAATACACACCATTACTATATCTTTTAATGATGATGCGAGATGCGGGACCTGAGTGTCAGGTCATGCCAATGAGTTGATGCTGTTCCAGGCCCTTGATGGTGGAGTATCGGATTGTAGTTTGACAGATCTGAAATAAATAAGCTAAAATTGGATGATCCGGAATTCGTGAAGGAAAAGGAATCTGAAGCTACATATTTATTGAACTCATGTGCTTTTTTCTTTTTTTATTCCTGGGGGAAAGTAGAGTTTGCTTTTCATTAGTTGTGGTAACTACCTTTATCTTTGGATTTTTCTACTTTTTGGTCATGGAGGTATTGGCACGACATTCTCTCTATAAACTCAATTAACTTTCAACTAAAGTTACCAAATTTGCAATAGTGTTTGAGGACAATTCACTTAGTCCTCTAGATTTTGCGATCCTATTCAATATTGGATTTTTCTTTGTGCAGTATGCTAATACATGCTTCTGTAACATGCAAGCATGCTATAGCTATGTCGATACCTGAAGAGGATAACCATGTTTCTTTAATGTGCAAGCATGCTATAGCTATGTCGAAATCTTATGCTTGAAGAGGATGATTTATCATGAATATTTTATGACTAATCTGTTTGTTATTGCTTCTGTATGAATATGTGGTGGATCTATTTCCTTGTTTAATCTGCCTTTCCCTGTTATCTTTGAAGGAGCCTCACATGGAGGTAATCTCTCCTGGATCAAAAGGTGTTCAGACCTACATAATGAACAGACTATTGGTGTATATGTATCGTGAATTTCGAGCTATTGAAAAGCGCGGTTCCCGTCCTTTCATCCGCGCAGATGAGCTGTCCGCACAGTTCCCTAGTTTGTCAGAGGCCTTTCTTAGGAAAAGACTCAAGCATTGTGCTGATTTGCAGGTACTTTTGTGAAACATCATTCAATTCCTGGGTAAATTCTTTAGTACAGGCATTAGAGGGAAATAATTTATTAAAATTCGTCCTTGTGGCACTTCGTGTGCTCCTTCCCCTTATGTGTCTGGTAAGTAACTTGGGTGCTGACATGATGCAGAGAAGATCAAATGGACAGTTCCAATGGGTTATGAGGTTCAATTTTCGGATACCATCTGAGGAGGAATTGAGGAGGCTGGTTTCACCGGAAAGTGTGAGTTCTTTCAAAAGATCCTTGTTTTAAATTTCCCTCTCATCTCCTCCTCCACCCCCCTGAAAAGATCTCCCTCTCTCCAGTTTAAAAAATATTCTTTAATTGATGCATTAAGAGATGTCGTGCACTTGTCAAAATAACTTGGGTACAAATAACACTTTTCTTAAAGCTTCATCTTTCGATTATGATGTAGTTTTCCACTTTAGCACATTTGGTATTGGGAGGAGGCTTAATCTTCAGATGCGCATTCAAATTCAGACGTCTTCATCTGTATTATTTAGTTTCTTTTGATGAAGTAATGTTTCAAGGAGATGCGAAGTCACTGAGGCTAGTTACCAAAGAACAAAAGAGTAGGAGAACATTGTTTGCCCCAAATACAATGTCTCAATCAAGAACTAAAGTGCTAATAAAATCCAAAAGCTGTACTGAATTAGTTATTGGGAACAAGATTGTCCAACAAAAGAGATCTAAACATTTAGCTTAAGAGAATGGCTTGGAGTTGAAATGCCATCAAAACACCTTCTGTTTTTCTCTTTCCAAAGGCTCCAAAAAATAGCAGCAGGCATCATCAACCAGGTCTTCTTGATGGTCTTATCAACTTTCCAATGACTCCAACTCACATATGCCTCTCTCAGATTCTGAGGCATTACCCAATTTAATCCAAAAATGCTGAAAAACAAGCTCCAAAGGCCAAAAGCTTCTGGACAATGCATGAAAGTTTGTTGACTGTTTCCTTTTGACAATTGCAAAGATGACATCTGTTTACCAGTTGTGATATCCTTTCCTGTGTAGGTTATCTATAGTACGGCTGGCGTTAATGAGGGCTAACCAACTGAAGCACATGATCTTAGTAGTTAGTGTCCTCCAAATCAATTTCCAGGGCCATGAGTCAATAACCTGATCTTGGTTTCCAAGCTGTCTATAGCATTCTTTAACAGAATTATACTAAAAGCATGAAGGAACTTAGAAATGTTGATTGAACTTTTTGCCCTTCATTGAAAGACTCTACAATAGATAAAATTGTCATTTACTATTTTCCTCAAATAATTGTCGTTCAATTAAAATCCTAATATTTAGGACTTTGAAATTGATTAAATTTATAGCTATTAAATCTTTACATATTTGTAATAGGTAAGAACTCCTAATATTTGGTACTTTAAAATTGACTAAACTTTCGTTCTTAAATTTTCCTTTATTTGAACTATATTTAAAATTATTATTTTTACATGTAACTTTAACAATAGTCGCTAAGCTAGATTTAATATAACATACATAAGGCCTAAATCATGCTGCTCCCCACTCAATTCACAGTCACAAGGGGCCGGAAGGACTTCTAGTCTATTAGAATCCTATATCTTTAGTTCATTTCATATATAACTAGGACGAGGCAATATCTGATATCACATATACATTTCTTCCATAACATAAACCAAGCATTCATTAAAGACCTAGAACATAATTCATCAAGAATGGTATAAGTTGTTTTTCTTGTTGAGTAGTTCAAATTGCGGGACTCTGTTGCAATAAGAAATTTAAAATTCATTCCCTTTCATTTTCATATCTGACAAAGTGGGTAGAGATTGTGACTTCTGAAAGTTTTTGACCTTGGTGCAAACTAGGATTCAACTGTTATTTTCCGAGAATGTAGTAATGTTTTTTGCTATACTGATATTGCCCCAATTTGGTCTCTTCTTCTCTACCGTTTCACGTTGACTATGTTTTTGGGTTTTCAACCATTTATCAGAAATTCTTTGTTTGGTGCTTGTCATTTGATTCAGGTATGTGCATATGAAAGCATGCAAGCTGGCCTGTATAGGCTTAAGCGCCTGGGTATTACGCGGCTTACTCATCCTACAGGTCTATCAGCTGCTATGAACCAGCTCCCAGATGAAGCGATTGCTTTAGCTGCTGCATCACATATTGAAAGGGAACTTCAAATCACACCTTGGAACTTGAGTAGCAACTTTGTTGCCTGTACAAACCAGGTAGATCATACTTACATCATTTATCTTGTAGTCTAGTCTTCAACAAAATGTTCGTCTCTTTTTATATTGTGTATTCCAGGAAAGGGTGGTATGAGAAAACACAACCCAATAAAATTCCGAATTCTGTAATATTTCTCCGAAACTATGTTTGGTCATTCTTGTTCTTGTATGGTCACTTCTTTAATCTTCTTAACCTTTTATCTGGTCATCAGAGATGCATTGACATGGCAGCCTTGATGTCTTTAAATAGTTCAGAACTTTCTGTTGCCTTGATATAGTATAAGGAACATTCCTTTTATCATTAATAAAAGTATAATAAGTATTCCTATTGTAACATATACTGTTTCATCGAGTTAGTGCTGTTATATATGCATACACATTGTTTTCTGTAATTCATAGCATTCTAGCTAGTCCTGAAACTTGATCTTTCTTGATACTTCTCTGTAGGACAGAGAAAATATTGAGCGTCTGGAAATTACTGGTGTTGGTGATCCATCTGGTCGGGGATTAGGGTTCAGTTATGTACGCACCACTCCTAAGGCACCAATACCAAATGCAATCTCCAAGAAAAAAGCAGTTGTTTCCAAAGGGTCAACAGTAACAGGCACTGATGCAGACCTACGAAGACTGAGCATGGAAGCTGCACGCGAGGTAAGTAGATTGGGATAGTAGTAGGATTGGATTTTAAAACTTCCAGCTTCTTGACTTGGCATCAAATGCGGTTAATTAAAGCTAAATTGGATTTTATATCATACATATGTTTCCATTGCCATATATGTGAACTAGTTGTTATCAATCTGGACCGACTGGTTCTTCTTTTGTTCTACTACTCTCTGTGGTAAGTTGCGAGGAAAATAAATTCCCCTGATTTGATTTTGTAACCTGAATGAATATACCCCTTATGAAAGCTGATTCAGAACAAAATTAATTCTGTTGGAAATGTTTGTATTTAGTTTACAGCCTAGTTGATGGGTGTGAGAGTAGTTGATTGTTTGTCCTATGGCTCTGATGTGCTCATGTCCAGATTGAACCCCATTTCTCCTTCTCATTCTTTTATCTTGTGGCTAGTCGAATGTGGTTCATGGATGAGTAGCCCAATGGGTTTTATCCTATCAATTCACAAGTATGTGTTGCTCATTCACAAGTGTATTTCTCTACATTTTAGGTTCTTCTCAAGTTTAATGTTCCAGAGGAGCAGATTGCTAAACTAACAAGGTGGCACCGAATTGCTATGATTCGCAAGCTTTCTAGCGAGCAAGCTGCATCTGGTGTGAAAGTTGATCCAACAACTATAAGCAAATATGCTCGTGGCCAGCGCATGTCCTTTTTGCAGCTGCAGCAGCAAACAAGAGAAAAATGTCAGGAAATCTGGGACCGACAAGTCCAAAATCTTAGTGCAGTTGATGGTGAAGAAAATGAGAGTGACTCTGAAGTGAACAGTGACCTGGACTCATTTGCTGGTGACTTGGAAAATCTTCTTGACGCAGAGGACTTCGAGGATGGTGAGGAGGGTAGTCATGAGCCCAAACATGATAATGTTGATGGAGTCAAAGGACTCAAGATGAGAAGACGCCCCTTTCAGGCTCAGGTGGAAGAGGAGATCGAGGATGAGGCAGCTGAAGCTGCAGAATTATGCCGCATGCTCATGGATGGTATAGAACATGTATATATTTGTATATATTTATTATATGTTGTTTCTAGTCCATCCTTGTTATCTTGATGCTATAATTTGCAAGATTGAGAAAATTTAAGAATTTGGTGTACCTTCTCTGTTGGTGTCACTTCAATGTTACTTTCTATTTCTCCTGGAAAATGGAGATTTAGTTGGAGAATTTTGGAGAGAAAAATCATATTAGGTGGGTCCTTATGCTGCTACTGGTTGGGTAGGGGTAAAGATGGTGGAGTATGCTGTATCTCTTCATGCCTATGAGATGGGAATTTGTATTGTCAAGAATTGGGTTCTTTGTTGATATGTATCAGCATGGTCAATGTAAAGATATGACACCTGGGCCTAACTCAACCCCAAAAGCTAGCTCATGAGGGGAAGTTTGTCCAAGTCCATATACCAAATTCTCATCCCTCTACCGATGTGGGACTTCTTAATACTCCGCCGCACGCCCAGACCTCTGTTGGAGCGTGAACACTTATAAATGGGGGACCCAACATCGGTGAACAACAAATTGGGATGGGCCTGACTCTGATACCATGTAAAGATATGGCACCTGGGTCTAACTCAACCCCAAAAGCTAGCTCATGAGGGGAGGTTTGTCCAAGTCCATATAAGGAGACCAAATTCCCATCCCTCTACCGATGTGGGACTTCTTAACAGTCAATTACTAAAATCCTTTTTCACGTGAAGTTCACAAATGAAGCATCAATGTTACTCCTGGCCTAGAGTTGAGTATTGTTTAAAATTTTATAGAAGTCTTGACAAGTTGTTAAGTTGCATCATATCCTTGAAACCCTCACCAACTCGGAATTAGCTTTGGTTAAGAAGATTGTAGGAAATATGACCAAATAGAGGTTGATATATAAATTGATCCAAAGTGCACATAAGAAAGCTGCCTACTCCCTTTTATAGGTATAAGACAAGAAGTTTCCTTTAAGGTAGATTATAACACCACTTCTTCAATAGAATAATCTTACACATAACATCTTTCTTCATGGTAAAAACCATTTTATGTGTTGCCTGCCAGCAAGTGCAGCCTATTTTAAAATGTGTTTCTTATTTGGTATTGTTTGTATTTAACTACTATCTTGCAGATGATGAAGCTGATCGGAAGAAGAAAAAAAAGGACAAAGCCATGGGGGAACAAGTTGGTTTCATGCCAGATATAAGATACAGGTTTAGTACTGAAAGCACTGATCGGGGTAAAAAACCTCAGATATTTGCCAAGCCAAGCATAAAGTCTGATGGGCTAAATATTTTGGATTTCATTGGAGATCAGAAGGAGGTTGTTTCCCTTTCTTCCTCAATAATTCTATTGTGCCCCACTAATAAAAATAGGACATTGTAGGCATGTAATTAATATGCCAACCAGGTGACACAATTCTCTGATTTTCTTTTTACCTGCAGGTTGAAGGGTTTGCTGCTAAAAGAACCCCATCTAGCAAGGTGAAACCGAAGAAAAAGTTTGATGTTCTGGACTCTGGATTGTTTAATAAGAAAGTTAAAATACTAGGGGAGGGAATAAAGGTAAATGTCCCTACATAGTTATCTACAGCATTTAGCTGCATAATTTGAATTAGAATATATCCTTTCCCAGTGTTTCTTGGTTCTTATAAGATGCGTGACTGATGTGATACTCCTCCTTGGACACAGCCCATGAAAGAGAAGAAGTCAGCAAGAGACAGTTTTGTCTGTGGAGCCTGTGGTCAGGTTTGTGGTTATATTTGAATAATCATCTTATTCTTTCCAAAAAAGTTATGAAGGCTAATCAATTGACTGGTCTTATCATACAGCTTGGTCACATGAGAACTAATAAGAATTGTCCCAAGTATGGGGAAGATGTGGAGGCACGAGCAGAAAGCACTGATCTGGAAAAGACTACAGGAAAATCTATGGGTTCTACTGATCTCTTGGATCATCCCCAGATCTTCTCAAAGAAAGTCATCCAAAAAAGTGGAACGAAGAATGTGATGGTCGAAGTTCATGAGGATGATAATTCCAGTTCAAAGGCCAAAGTTCTGAAGGTCAAATGTGGTTCAACAGACAAACTTCCTGATAAGCCTACTCCTGCGACCTCACTTAATTCTGACATACCAGTGACTTCAGATGCTGAAATTGGAACTGTACCACCCCCCATAAAATTTAATAAAATTAAGTTTTCAAATAAGATGAGAGCTGAGGATGATTCCAATGAAGCTCACAAGCCTTCCATTCTGGTAAGGCCACCAACCGAGACTGCAGACTCACATCGCAGCAAGAAAATTGTAATTAAGCAACTTAAGGACTCCACAAGTGTGGATGAAGGATTCTTGGATGGAAGCAGTGGCATGGAGTTCAGGAAGACAAAGAAAATCAACGAATTGTCGTACTTGGGGCAGCAAGAGAGGGAATACTTCTATGAAGAGACTTTAGGAAGGAAAAAAATGGATGATAAACGATTATGGGAAGAGGAGGAGAGGAGGAGAATTGCTGTGAGGCAGAGAGAAGAAAGAGCCCAGATATATGAGCGACAGAAGGCATTAGAAGAACAGGACAAATTAGCGGCGATTGAAAGCTATCAAGACGCCATAAGAAGAGAAAGGGAGGAAGAAGAACGTCTAAAGGAAAAAAAGAAGAAAAAGAAGAAGACTGAAATAAGAGATGATTACTTGGATGATTTTCTTCCCAGAAGAAATGACAGAAGGATACCAGATCGAGACAGATCGGTGAAGCGGAGACAAACTTTCGAGTCCGGAAGGCATGCTAAAGAGCATGCACCGCCAACAAAGCGCCGAAGAGGGGGAGAGGTAACTAAATCTATTATGCTTGTTTTTGTCTCATCTTCTGCAGGTAATAATAGTGATAGTCCATTACTATGGCCACAGATGCCACAGATCTAGATCATCTAATCCTTATTGCATTTTGTGTTGCGTCCAAGTGGTCTAACTGACCTTTCTCTCATGTTCTTGTTTGCTAATTTGGTTGCATGGTGGTGCTCATAGAATTTTCCAATAAGAAATTAATAGTACTGGGTAAGAGAATACTCGTCTAGTTACCATCATGGTGGGTGGAGGTTTCTGTTTTTTTTTTTAAAAAAAAAACTGAGGCTCATGCCTCCTTGTATGTGAAATAGAAAGGGAATAAGATAAGGCCTACTTACTCTCATAGGAATATAGATCGAATCTACTCTAGTAAGTGTTGTTTGACACAATCATTTAGTCAAACAATAACATACTGGTATGGTTTTTCTGATACGGCTGATTGTCACATCTTAAGCAAGATACATTCTCTGTATGCATAATTCTGTCATTATTGGTCAATTAGCTGCAGTTAGAAGTAGAACTGCAAGATTTTAGCAAGAAAACCTCTGATCTTATTTGATCTGTTCTTTCTAAGAGTTGCTTACTTCTTTTATAGTACCAAGGGGTAGTAGTGCAGTAGTCTTTTCATTTAACTGAGATGTGGTTGAATTTGTTTGAAGGTTGGTTTGTCTAATATTTTAGAAGAAATTGTTGATACACTGAAGAACAATGTGAACGTATCATACCTCTTCTTGAAGCCAGTGACCCGAAAGGAAGCTCCAGATTATCACAAGTATGTAAAGAGCCCTATGGACCTATCTACCATCAAAGAGAAAGCCAGGAAACTGGAATATAAAAACCGCGGGCAATTCAGGCATGATGTGGCACAGATCACTATCAATGCACATTTGTACAATGATGGGCGCAACCCAGGTATTCCTCCCCTTGCGGATCAGCTTCTAGAGATTTGTGACTACTTGCTGGAAGAGAATGAGTCCATCTTAGCTGAAGCTGAATCTGGTATTGAGTGATGATACTTCATATTTGAACCTTGTTGCTGTTCGATTTTAATTTCCATTAAGCAAGCTTTCATTGGTTACTCACAATCTAGTGTCTATTGTTCAGCGATCTAAAGGATAGATCTTCTAGATGTCAGTTGCAGCCACCCCAACAAATGTATCAGATAAACAAGACGCGACTGAAGGGATTGTATCTTAACTGTATAATGAGATTTAGTAGCTGATGATTCTGTGTATCGACCATTTTGTTTTACTCCATGGTCAAGGCAACACGATGATGAGGTGTGGAGGAGAGAATGATTAGTGTATCTTAATTGTTGAGTGGGAGCTCAATTATGTGAAATATATGTGCAGTTTGTGCGAAACATTCTAGTTGTGTAAATCATAGCAATTATTCGGTTATTCCTCATAGTCCTCTGGGTTCTAGGTTTGCCCCTTTCAGCTATGTGAATAGAATGAAATTTCAGCTAATTAATTGGATTTATTTCTCATAGTACATCTTGCTCTTTCTTGTTGAGGACTTTTCATCATGGTGGCATTTTCATTTTGTACGCAAACCTTATCTCTACCTTTGTGGAGGTAGAGAGACTGATTTAAAAGATCCTCGGCTCTTGTATTATGTACTGCTAATCATGTATCAATGACATTTATCTAGATAAGATTTTGATTATTTTTTTTACTTATTTCTCAAACATGGAGTCAAAGAAAAGCAATAGGTGAAAATGAATGCCTTATTTTTTTAATGCAAATGGTTCCCAAAAGTCATTTTATTTGAAGTTTTTAATTGTTGAAGTGATGGTTGTTAGGGAACTATTGAAATAGTTCTATTTGTAATTACTGGATATTTATTATATGTATCACTCTTATATTATTATTTTTAGTGTTAATCCTTACCTAACATAAGTTTTGCACATTAGGCTGCAATTAAGTACCTTTCACAAAGATGCACTTTTGTTATAATTTTAATTAATCTTTATAAATGAAGCTAACTATTTCATTCCAAAAAAATAAATAATAAGGTTTGTTCTATCTATTAACCTACTACTTCTAATGAAAAACAAGTTTTTTTTTTGGGATCACGGTTTAATTTCGACTAATTTATGGAAGTTGTTTAGTTAGAGGAGGACGTTCCAATTTAATGACAAAACTATATATGATGTATTGTTAGGTTAGTTGTCTCAATATCATTAGATTTGATATTATATTTATTCCAAAAGAAAGTGAATAATTCTACTTAAATGTAAATCACGCTTTCTATTAAATGTGATATTATTCTCAAAGTTCAAATACAGAAACCTTATTAGGAAAAAGTAGAACTTATTATCCCACTGCAATCTTTCATAAACAGGTTGCATAAACAGGAACACAAAGATAGAAGTATTAAAATACCACTAAACTTGACGTAAATTATTAGTTTCGTCCTGAAACTATTGATAGTCTTAAAAACACCTCTCAACTTTACTAACTAAACTTAAATACACCCCTGAACTATAGTTCAACTAACTGAACTTAAATACACCACTAATTAAAATTTTATAGATTAAACTAATAATTCACGCCCGTAAAAACTCTCGACTATAAAACTTTCAAAAAAGGACAAAAGATGACACCACCAAAAATTATGGTGATGTGGGATCACCCAAAATGAATGGCCTAGATCTTGTATATACTCATTCAAGCTAATTGGTTTGCTTACTATTCTATCCAAAGCTAAGGCAGCCACCCAACATCATCAAAGACATAAAGCAAATACCAAAAAGATATCAAACTCTCTTCTTTTTCTCTCTAAAATAAGTCTTCTAAGTGGGACCCTTTTACTACACCCCCAGATATTTCACCCACCCACCCATAGTAACCTATCCCACCATCAGCAGCACCTCAAAAGAGGCAAAAAAAAACAAACTGTCAAACTAATAAATACAGTGTTCAGTTCTTGAGAGAGAGAAATCTCAGAGGTTCAACTAAAGTTTCAAGAATTACCAATCAGGTGACTTTTACTGAAAACCCCACTTGTAAAGTTAAGATCTTTATGGATATATGTGAATATTTTTGTGTAAATAAATTAGGGTTTTGATGTGGGGATCTTGAATTTTGTGTATTTGGGTGCTGTGGGAAATTTTCTTTGAATGAACTTAAAGATCTGTTGGATTGTTTTGTTGATTGTTGTTTGTTTTGTTATTTGTGGTGAATTTGGGGAAAAAAAGAAGGTATTTGTCTAAATGCAGACTAGGTATATGGAGAGGACAAAATCTATGAAGAGGAGCTTGGAGGGTGACGATGACCAGCCGCCTGAGCGTAAAAGACCTGCTTTAGCTAGGTAAATTTTTTTTTCTTGAATTTGAGTGATTTTTTTTTTTGTTAATTTTGGTACATGAAGTTGGTCACTTGTGGGATTTCACTGGGTGTGTTGTTATTGGTACATGAAGAGTGAGTTTTGGGGCAGCTGAAAAGTTTATTTGCTAGTTATTTAACTTGAATCTGTGCTAAGTTTATCACTTCGGATTTTTTATGCAGAAAATGAAACTTATCATTGTAATTGCTGAAAGTTTAATCCTGTTAAAGTAAAAGTTAGAGTGTTTGATATTTGTGTTAGTTTTGAGTCATGTAATGTAATAAGTTTGTTAACAGTTTGCTCAATGTGTATCGGTTAGTATCTAGGAAACAATATACTAACAAGCAACATGTATTTTAACAATTGTCTTTCTGCTGTGTTTTCTTGTTATTTTGGGTTTCTTCTTCTTTTATTGGGGAAGGCTTTTTATGGGAGATGATCTCTTAGTTGGAGCAATGGGCTCTGTAAATAAGTACATACTTTGGTGGCGTTACTTACTTGTGGTGTACCCTCATATTGCTAAAATTGTCATTTACAGAAGTTTACCTGTATGCTTTTTCTCTTCCAAAAAAAAATCCGAGATTATCAATGATATATTTTATGCAGTGTTATTGTGGAAGCTCTCAAGGTGGATAGTCTTCAAAAGCTCTGCTCGTCGTTGGAACCGATTCTTCGGAGAGTTGTAAGATATATAACATTAGGATTTATTTATTTTCCTGTCATTCCTCTCTCTCTTCTGAAATATGTTTAATCTTGGAGTAGTAATTCCTTTCGTAATCTTCAATTGATTGATCCTGCTAGGAAAGATGTCTTCACATTAAGTTTATCATCTATGTAAAAGCAAGTCTGTTTTGGAGGTCAGGTCTCCATGCATTTTTTGTTTTTATGTGGAATTTGAACTTGGGAATTTATCTTGACCAGTTGTAGATATTTTCTCTGATAAGAGTTATCTTTCTTCAACTGGGAAATCTAACTTTGTTCTTTCCTTTAGATTTGATATTGTACCTGTTGTATTATTTTGTTATATGTTATATTACGCTTTCCCTATTATTTGCTGTGACTTGGTTGCTATGTCTTATTTAATGTTGTATTCTCCTTTTCAAATTGCTTTGTTATGCGTTACTTGAGTTGAGGGTCTTTCAGAAATAACCTCTCTATCTTCAGGTCTGTGTACACTCTACCCTCCTAGACCCCACTTGTGGTAATACACGGGATATGTTGTTGTTGTTGTATAGTTGATCATGCTAGTAGGGTGAGAATATGAATGACCCTTCACATATAACTACATATAGACATGTACATGTATTTGTACAAAATCCAATATTCTAACATGTGAGAATTATCTTCTGTGATTTCAGTTACTTGATGTTTAGGCTTCTTATTGAATTTTCACCATTTGAACTGAACAGGTTAGTGAAGAGGTGGAACGAGCATTGGCTAAATTAGGCCCTGCCAGAATTGCTGGAAGGTTAGGCTATGAACTATGCTGTTTTGTATCTATGTCTTGTTTTTCTTATGAACACTGTTTGGAATTTTTTTTGCATTTTTATGCTTCTAGTTGGAGAGAATTCTACCTTTTTTATTTTAAAAAGACAGAATAGCCAAATAGACACCCTCTAGTTGCACTAGATTGTGTTCCCGGCTCCCAGCTTCACGGGGTTTCATTTATAGGCAAATATGTGTTCAAAATTAGTGTTTTTAACCCTTTTGACCACCCTGTGTGGTCCTTGATCACTATCCACATGAGATAATATGCCAGACCATCATTTATATTTACAAAAGCTATTCTCCATAAAAAATTCAAATCCATCCCCATTCTCATTCCTCATCTTCCCCCTCTCTCTAAGCTATTCCCATTTCTCTCTCCCATTTACCATCACTCTAGCAACTTCTTGAAATCAAAATATTTTTAGGTCCTTGAATCTGATTCACTGTTGATTCCAATGCATTGTGGGTCATAAAAAAGATTAGTTGATGGATTAGAAATCAACAAGGAATGGGGAAATTTTGGCTTAAAATCCTTCACTAGGTGAGAGATGAAGTCCTGTAGATCATTTGGACCTTGTGGTTATATGGCACAGTATCTGTGGATTCATGTTGTTATTGATTCATCAAAAAGTTTAAAGACAGAAATAAAGAAGTATGCTTGTAGAATTTTTAAGGATCCTAAATTAGTTAGTTCAATTTTTGGCTATAGCTTAGTACCTTTTTTCTTAAAATACATGGTTCAGCTGCAGTGTGCATTATGTTGTGGTTCTTTTTCTAAACTTGGAGTGATGCTTATTATCTAATTTAAAGAAGAGTATTCCAACTATGTGCTACAATAATCTATACAAAGTTGTGTGTTCTTTCCTAGTTGTGCATGTTGAATGGATTTTGGAGGATATTAAACATCTAATTTCATTATAAAAAAGATTTTGGAGGACATGTGCTCCTTTCATGCTTTTTTTTTTCTTTTTAAATTACGGGGTGTACAAGACAACTTATGCCTGCCTTGACTATTCCACTTGGTACTTGTATCCTCTTGGCAACTCCGTCCAATGTGTTTAAGCCAATTGGAAGAAATTACGTATTTATGCCTCTGCCGGTTAACAGAGACATTGCGGTTCCAGTTTCATTGACCACCTGGCCATAAGTCATATGCTCGGTACTTACATGTGTTGAAAGACCTTATTCTGATACCATACCACCATAATGGGTAGATGTGACTCAACCACATTGCAAGAGTTGGACCTCTATTTGGTTCTTTAGTATCTCATACCCTTTTTTAGTTTTACCCAGAGTAATGTTTATTTTGAGTGCTTTTCTGATGTTGGGTAAGGAACTGTTGGAGCCCCCCAAGGCAAAAAGAGAACACAAATCCCTACTTTCAAGCATGAACGCATCTACAAAGGGAAAAAGAAATGGAAAATAAAACATAGTCTGTAATTAGTTGTTTAATGTAATCTCTTTGAAGGTCTATTAAACCTTGTTTTAGTTATATCTGTAAACATTTCATAAGTAAATGGATTCCACTCTAGTTGAAACATAAGTTGGTAGGGGTGCTCAAAACATAAAGCTGAAAAGTAAACAATATTGGACAAGATGTATGCACTATGGGATTACACTGGGTATGTTGTTGGACAATTGTATACAGAACTTTCTACATTATTTGAGTATTGCATATCAGCTAGTTGAGGAGATCAGGGTTCAAATCCTAACTGAGACTGAAAATATCTGGTGATTTCTTTCATCTACCTAAGCATTGGACAGAGTTACTCGGTACTTATGCTGGTGGAATAGTTGAGGTGGATGCAAGCTGGTTTGTACACTATGTCATATAAAAAGAGCATGTCTAATGAAACAATTTCAAATATGTGATTTCTGCATACACTTAAGTTTGCAGTGCATTGTCTTGTTTTTGTTCATTCTTCTTTTATGCGTACTAAAAGCAGATGAGGGAGTATGCTGAACTTCTTACTCTGCGTGCATATTTGCTTTCCAAGCATTTCCATGATATCAGAAACAAAAATAGTTTATGAGCCTCTGGGCTCTGGACATATTTTTGCGCTACTACTATCCGAACCTATTCCTGAACCCCTATGTACTATGTGTGAATTGTGATTAAGGTTTCTTGGTAAATCTTAGGCATATCAAGGTTGGTTTAAGAAATTGTAAGCATTTCTGGTCATATACAATCAAAATAGGATGTATAGTATGATAACTTTAACCTTGTCAAAAAAGTACGTATACAACTAAATTTTATCTATATTTCACTGAATATGCAATGTAGTTTTTAGAAGATGCCATCCTAAAGTCTTCAGGTTTCAGGTCATCTCCTAAGAGAATTGAAGGGCCCGATGGAAGTAACTTGCAGCTTCAATTTAGGTCTAGGCTATCTTTGCCTCTGTTCACTGGAGGCAAAGTAGAAGGAGAGCATGGTGCTGCTATCCATGTTGTCTTAATTGACACAAATACTGGCCATCTTGTGACTACTGGTCCTGAATCATGTATAAAACTGGACGTTGTTGTGCTAGAAGGTGATTTCAACAATGAAGATGATGAAGGATGGACACAAGAAGAATTTGACAGCCATGTTGTTAAAGAGCGTGAAGGAAAGAGACCTCTTTTAACTGGTGACTTGCAAATTACACTCAAGGAAGGCGTTGGAACTTTGGGGGATCTCACATTTACAGATAATTCAAGTTGGATAAGGAGCAGGAAGTTCAGACTTGGCATGAAAGTTGCTTCTGGATATTGTGAAGGAGTACGCATACGAGAAGCAAAGACTGAGGCTTTCACTGTTAAAGATCACCGTGGAGAATGTAGGCTGCTTAGTCTAAACTTTTTGTTGTTACTTTTCTCTATTCTAACAGTTAATGACTTTGTCTGAATTTCTTACTCCCTGCAGTGTACAAGAAACATTATCCACCAGCTCTAAATGATGATGTCTGGAGATTGGAGAAGATTGGCAAGGATGGTTCTTTCCACAAGAGGCTTAATAAGTCTGGGATATTTATTGTTGAAGACTTCCTTAGGCTTGTGGTTAGAGACCCACAGAAACTAAGAAGTGTGAGTGTATAGTGAGATATAAAAAGGAAAATAAAAATAAAAAAAGATTTTAACTAAACATTTCATTGCACTTTGTCTTCAATCTGACTTGTATTTCGGCAGATCCTTGGAAGCGGTATGTCAAATAAGATGTGGGAGGCGCTAATAGAACATGCAAAGACCTGTGTCTTGAGTGGGAAGCTTTATGTCTATTATTCTGATGATTCGAGAAACGTTGGTGTTGTTTTCAACAATATTTATGAGCTGAATGGCCTTATAGCTGGTGAACAGTACTATTCAGCAGATTCACTTTCAGACAGCCAGAAGGTGGTTTATTTCTTTTATATAAATGAGAATGTTTCTTTGATATTTGAGTTTTCTTTGGGGTTGATATTATTGGATTTCTAACATACTGTGTTAACTCTCTAAGCTATATCAGCCTGATCATTCAACTGACTTTTTCAAAATCTAGAATTGCAGTCGAATTTGAAGTGTATTTTTTTAAAATTGTGGTGCTTACCTTTTGATAAAGTGCCAGCTCTAATGGACTTCAAATGTTCTTGTAGGTATACGTTGATTCTTTGGTCAAGAAGGCGTATGATAATTGGAATCAAGTCGTTGAATATGATGGCAAGTCATTTCTGAGCATCAAGCAAAATCAAAATCCAAGCTCTTCTAGGAATGAGCTTCCTGTTGGGCCAGTGGATTACCCCAACACCTTGGTTAATCAGCTTCCGCAGTCACGCCATCCTGTTCCAGTTCAATCTGAGCAATCTTCTATGGATCCCAACTTGCTAGTTGGAGGTAAACTGTTATTTCAGAATTTTATTCTTCTGTTGGTTGTACTCGGGGAGCGGTTATCTTTTTTCTTTCGGATAGTTCTGTTTGTTTAATTGATTTGGCTGGTCTATGAGTCATTGATGGTATGCTTAGCTGTACTTTGGCTGCTACGCATACCATCAATGACTCTTGTACTTTGACCACTCCCCTCATTTTCATTTGTTTTTACTTGAAAAGCTACATTTGCCTATAGCATTTGTGGAAATGATTTTTTCTTAATCGAAAATGTGCAGTGATTTTGAAGGTTGCAGAGTTGTGATAATGGATTGTTATTATGCAATGAGGAAATATTGTTGTGAGGTCTCATCATAGATTAGACATTTACTTTTGAAAACTACATAGATGTATGCAGACCTTACCCATACCTTTGTGAGGTAGAGATGATTCTCAATAGACCCTCGGCTCAAAAGGAAAGTATGCGACACAAGGCTAAAAGAAAACAGACAGCAAAGTAGCAAGATACAGACAAATTCAACAACCGATAGTAATAGGCAGCAAAGAGTTTGGAACTATGCAATATCTCAATAAATAATACTACTAAGAGGACAAGGGAGACTAGCACATTCCCTCTTCCACATAGAAAACGACAACACTCAGCTACTTAATAACCTTCTACCTAATCCTTGACCTTCATACTTTCCTATCTAAGGTCATGTCCTGTGTCAAATGAAGTTGTGTCATGTCCTTTCTAGTCACCTCTCCCCAATCCTTCTTCAGCCCACCTCTACATTTCCTACCTCCTGATACTTCCTACAACCAACCTCTTGCACCTCCATACTGGTGCATCCTCACACCTCTTCTTCACATGCATGAACCATCTTAGCCTAGTGGAATGCCACTCCTACCTTGCCTATGTAACTTCGTTCGTAATCTTATCTTTCTGAGTATGCCTACATATTCATTTGATCATCCTCATCTCCGCTACCTTCATTTTTTGAACGTTGACTGGCCAACACTCTACCCCATATAGTAGTGTTGGTCTAATCACCACTCTGTAAAACTTACCTTTAAGCTTTGGCGACACATTTTTATAACACGGTACACTGATTGTCAGCCTCCAGTTCACTAACCTTGCTCCAATATGATGTGCGACATCATCGTCGATCTGTCTCCTTGGATTATGGACCCAAGATACTTGAAGCTTCCTCGATCTTCACTTCCTCTCCGCCTTAGGCATTATATTAATGAACTTGTGAACTTGCATTCCAGGCACTTTGTTTTAGTCCTGCTTAACTTGAAACCTTTAGACTCTACGGTTTCTCTCCACACTTCCATCATATCATTAACTCCAACACCGTCTTGTCAATCAGTATTATGTCATCTCATCTGTGAATATTACACCGCGACACCTACCAAAAAAATGGCGCTTCCCCAGACCTCATGCATAGCGGGAATTTAGTGCACCGAGCTGCCCTTTTTTTTTAATCCCCCCCAAAAAGGAGGAAGTTATATTATTGCTTACTTCCTTTTGGCATATGTAGGTTGTCAACAGACTTGTGAATAAATGTACAGAAGTAAAAATGGAGTTCCATATGTTGTGATACCAGTGTAATGAAAAGACTGTTAAAAAATGAACTGAAACATAAGGCAATATTTTGGAGGACAAAATGGATAGGAGAGGAGTGGGGGAGATATGATTTGTGGATTGTGGTCCTATATAATCATGTCTGTAGTTTGGTTTCTTTGACTCTTGGAAATCTTTTGTGGTTAAGCTCTCTCTTTCTTTCTTTCCAAACTTATCCTCTGCAGTATAAATTTCATAATACCGTCATCTTTTAATTTGGTGCAACAGGTTCAGGTTATAATGACAACATGAGGATGCCTACCCAAAGTCCTATGATGAATTCTAATTCCCGCTCACAGTTTGAGAGCACTCCATTTGCGCCTCAGCACCAAATAACCAGCAGTCATCAGCTCCAGAGTACGAGATATGACAACAATGTTGGCCTGGCTCTTGGTCCTCCACAATCATCTTCATTCCAGACAATTACCTCATCTCTCCCACAAACCAATCTTAATCCTTTTGATGATTGGTCACACAACAGGGACAAGGGAGTTGACGAATTCTTGTCTGAGGAGGACATTCGAATGAGAAGCAATGAAATTCTTGAGAATGATGATATGCAACATTTGCTGAGACTTTTCAGCATGGGAGGCCATGGTTCTGTAAATGTGCCTGAAGATGGATATGGTTTCCCATCTTTCATGCCTTCACCATCTCCTAGTTTCAGTTATGATGAGGATCGCACACGCCCAGGAAAAGCTGTTGTGGGTTGGCTGAAAATTAAGGCTGCAATGAGGTGGGGGTTCTTTGTGCGGAAGAAGGCAGCTGAGAGGCGTGCACAGCTCGTGGAACTGGATGATGAATAAAATCTTGTGTGGAAACATTAGGGCATTTAGACTTAACCATCGACCATTTGAATAACTATTCACAAGGCCGTGGTCATTCTGGCCCGAGTAATTAGCTTTCGACTCTGGACAGTATATTTTCTGAGGGATTAGTCAATTTGATTGTTTTTTTTTCATGTACAGAAGCCTGTACAGTAAATTCTCTTTTAACACTCTCATCGTTAACTCCATCATGCTCACTCTATCTGTTTCAAGATGTAATGTAATGTATTAGTCTGCAGACCCAAGGGAAAATATGCTTTCAAGAACACCTGTGTGTTGAATTCTATATGAACTTTTATGATACAAATGATGCTGATTGGCTTTGCATTTGAGTGTTTAGTTAACTTACATTATGATTTTTGTTCTCTCCATTGCCATTTTTAGTGCCAAAAATGATTGTAGGTTACAAGAAGATGATTTTTGACTCAAAAGACTCTTTGCTGATCATGCATAACAGCATAGTAATGGAGATAAATCCTCTCTTGACTGCATCACTCCATTAACATTATGCATAACTCCCATCCTTCAGAATCTTCGGTGTGTGTTAGTCCATTGATTCTTTGATCGACTTCTTTCTGATTCAACCTTGATAGGTCCATTCGAAATGACTTGAAGACCAATATTTATAGTTTTGCTATGGTTAGTGTTGCTTTTTGGAGCTATACACTCAAATAAAAAACGACGTTTGCCCTTGGGTAACAAAGAGTATAATTTATTAGGTCGTTATTGATGGATTCATAAAATTTGAGCTCAAAGAAAGTGATGTACACATTTAAAAAATAATAAGTATGTTGTCACCATTGGACTCACAAAATTTGAGTTCAAATTGAGTTTTTCACGCATATTTGGAAAAATCAATGGACTAATACACAAAAAATGGAGATAATTCTGAAATCATCTTTCCAAAGATTATTACGAATAGTCCATGAACTTTTGGAAATATTACTAACCGGTTCCTTTTGATCCACAAATTTTTAGAACTATCAGTAATGATCTAGTGAATCATATACCCACAACCTCTAGATAATCCACACCTCTCTGCAGTCTTCTTCTTCTTCTTCTTTTTTAGCATTTCGCGATCACGAAAGAGAAATTTAAGATTTTTTCAGTTTTTCATGTATATTATTAGTTCATGAATTTTTAAACATATTATTGATCGACTTTGTTTGGCCCAAATATTTTTTGAATCATTCGTAATGACATAGTGAATCATACTTATCGCATCTACATGATCTATACCACTTTTTATAACATTTAGGGATCACAAAACAAAAATTTAGGATTTTTTCAATTTTTCCGTATATGTTGGTCCATAAACTTTTGAAATATTGTCGACCGACTTTTTTGGTTCAAAATTTTGTAGAACCATGAGTAATGATCTAATGAACCATACTCATATTGAAAGGTTTGTTCCCTTGATCATATGATTTAATGCAGCACTTTAAGTTTCGAATACATTTAAATAAATAAAATTAGAAAAAAATAAAATATAAATGACATCTCCAAATATTGTGTTAGGAAAGCATATATAGAAAAATAAGGCAAAGAAATAGCACCTGTCAATTTTTTTAGTCATATTACTAACTATTAAGTAGATTATAATCAATACATTTTTGTGTAATAAAATAAATAAATTATATATATTACGTCAATTTGATTTGAACTCAGCTTAACTGTTCTTCTTATTAATGTCAAACTAAATAAAAAATGATCGAATTTTTTTTTCAACTTCAAAATCAAAGCAAACCAGAAACTGGGCTTTTTTTTAGTTTAACTTGCATGATACATCAGATGCTAGATAACAATGTTATTTCCCCAAATATTATTTTTGGTAAAGTCTCCAATCATTAAGTTAGAAATATATATCTTAAAAATTCTACACAATATTTATCCGTAGAATTAATTTTGTAATATTAGATTAGTTGCTTTATTTGAGTAGAATGTGCATAATATAACGAGTTTTATTTAAATTATTAATCCGCAAATATATGGTTTTTAAAATTTTCAATTAAAAAAATAAAATTGGATTAATTTCAAATTATATTTCATCCAATCAAAGTAGTTAAAAATATCTTAGTAGGATTAGTAGTTATCTAAACTTATTACAACTCATATTAATCAAATCCTTTTCCCATAGTAATTCCTAAACAATATTTTGATAGTATAAAAACTCTTCTTCCTGTTAATTAGATTTTTAATTACTATTAACATCTTCCATCTAATTAGCCAATCAGTTTCAATTAGGGTTTTAAGTTACAGAGTCCATGGAAAACCATAACACATCTCCTACAAACAATGTGTCCAAAGATAATTTAATTAGTGCTAATCATATAAATGAGCTCCCAATTAGTGCTGTGTTTAGTAATAAGAACAGTGATGGTGATCAAATTATGTCTACTGAAGATGTTGAAGCTTTGATGAAAAAATTTCCTCCAGGTTTTCGATTTTATCCTACGGATTATGAGTTAATTAAGTATTATTTGGAGAGGAAGCTTGCTAATTTGCCTTTGCAACCTAATAAGATTTATGAGATGAATATTTATAAGTATGATCCCGACACGATTGCTGGTACGTATAAATGTTGAATTCGCCTCTTAATTATATTCGTGATTTTTTGTTTAATAAGTTAACTAGGGTTTATGTGTTTTTTTTTTTTCTTCATGTATTTTTTCGATACAATCTTGTTTAGGGTTTGTGTTAGGGTTTTAGTTTATTTATTCAAAAGATTTCAGGTTAATCTAATCATTGTTTAAGATAATAATTTAAACCAATATTTGTTTTCCTTTAATAAGTCTTTGTTCAACAAATACTTATATGTCTTTGTGTTTTTCTCTGAATATGTTCAAATTTATTTTTGGATGATCTTATTTTTTTTGTGAATACGTTCAATTTTTTTGAATGATCGGTATATAAATTTACATAAAACTTTATATTGATGATGTAATTGAGCTAGATGTAACGTTTATAATAATGTAACATGTTAAAATACATCGACAATTATTGCAATTTTTTATTCAAAAGATTTCAGGTTAATCTAATCATGTATAAGATAATAACTTAAACCAATATTTGTTTTCCTTTAATAAGTCTTTGTTCAACAAATACTATATGTTTTCGTGTATTATTTTTCATAAATACGTTCAATCTTTTATAAATTCATATTAATGATGCCATTGATCTAGGTGTAATGTTTATTTTATAATAATATAACATGTTAAAATACATTGATAGTTATTTGCAATATTTTATTTTTCGCAGCATATCTTAAGCCAACGACAGCGGAGAACGTATGGTATGTATTTACTCCAAGAGATCGGAAGTACCCAAATGGAGAAAGACCAGATAGATGTACTGGGAATGGGTATTGGAAAGCTACTGGAGCAGATATAAATATAAATGATAAAAATAGTAAAATTGGATCAAGAAGAGCTTTAGTTTACCACATTGGAAAGCCTCCAAAAGGGAAAAAAACTGATTGGATTATGCATGAATATATGATTCCTAAAATTCCAATTCCAAATCCAAATAGTTCTACACCCAGAAATCCCAAGGTATATTTACTCAATCAAATCACTTAAATATCGTATTACACTGATTAAAGTATTAGTTCTTGAATGTACATGTGGTTTTCTTATTTACTTTATTCCTATATTTAATTGTTTTCTTGCAGTTGGATGAATGGGTTTTGTGTAGGTTCTACAATAAAAACGATGTAATTACCACCAGAAGAAAGAGAAAGAGGGGAGATGATGATGATCCATTTATTGATGAAGTTCATGAGGACTCTACTGGAAACAACTACTTCAATAACAACAACTACAATCAAGCATCAATGTTTTTCCAGGGTACAGATCAGGACGATCTCACAAACTTTAATAACAACTACAATCATGCAATGACATTGCACCCTCCTGGCTTACCTCAATACTCTTACATGCCAATCTTGTCTAACTATCAAAATTATGTATCTGATCACTACAACAATTATACTGATGGTGCCCCTTTACCTTTGATGATCGAACCTACAGCTACCAACAACTCAATCGAACATGATTACACCATGAACAACGAAGGTTTTGGAGGTGATTATGGTGAGTATCTTGAACATGACCAATATTATGCATTTGATCAGTACATTGTGGATAATTACGAGTCACAATATAACACGAACAACTTTGTCAATGGTGAGACTACTACCTCTGACAATTGTGAGACTTATACCTCAAACAACTTTGTCAATGGTGAGACTAGTACATCAAAGGAAGATTGCTAACATATATGTGGTATTTTTACCACAATTGATTAGCTTTAAAGTATTAGTTAGATCTTAGTTTTCCCAATTATGGTTTGATTTTCTGATATAGTGTGAACTCTTAAAAGGATGATTTTCCTAAGGTAGCAAATGGTCTACCTCAGGAAAATCTATCCTATTTAGAATTAGCGATACCTTTGTTATCTATGTAATTGGGATAATGTGTTATATTATTGATTCATTTGTTGACTATATAACACATATTGTGATAATATGCCGCATTGTTTTATGTTTTTT
>JAJOOS010000420.1:0-45216 GCA_029582725.1 Solanum chiquidenum
GTCAGAAGTTTCTTGGGCTTAGCAGGGTACTATAGAATATTTGTGAAAGGCTTCCCCATTATCGCATCCCCTTTAACTAAACTCTTGAAGAAGGAAGTTAAGATTACTTGGGATGACAAATGCCAAGAGAGCTTTGAAACTCTCAAATCGTTGTTAACACAAGCTCCTATAGTTACTCTACTAATTGAGGGGAAATAGTATGTAATATATAACAATGCTTCTCATGGAGGTCTATGATGTGTTTTTGATGCAAGAATGAAAAAGTTATTTCTTATGCTTTTGGAAATTAAAACCACATGAATTGAATTATCCTACTCATGATCTTGAACTTGCTTCTATAGTGTTTGCTTTAAATATATGGCGGCGTTACTTGTATGGAGAAATATGTCATATAATACTGATTACAAGAGCTTAAAGTACTTGGGTACACAAAATGAGCTGAACCTAAGAACACGTAGATGGCTTGAACTCATCAAGGATTATGACTGCACGATTAACTATCATCGAGGTAAAGCCAATGTGGTGGCTGATGCCTTAAGTCGAAAAAAATCTTTCGCAATCTTAGCTTTGAGTCTGTTGCCCTTACTTCTTGAGTTAAGAGCCATGAGTGTTTGTTTTGCACTTGATTAAAATGGTTCAATTATTGCTAATTTGCCAGTTAAACCAATATTACTTGAATAGGTGAAAGAAGTGCAAAGGTTAGATTAGAGACTCATAAAATTGACTAGAGAAATTCAAAATGGGGAAAAACTTGATTTTGTATTAACGGAGGATGGTACCTTGTTTTATCAAAATAGGTTATGTGTCCCTAATGATGAAAAAGTGAGAAGAGAAATCATGAATGAAGCACATACAACATCATATTCAATGCATCCTCGAGGTACAAAGATGCACCAGACCATCAAAGAATATTATTGGTGGAACGGTATAAAGAGAGACATTGCAGAAGTCATTTCAAAATGTTTGGTTTGTCAGCAAGTAAAGATAGAACGCCAGGTCCCAGTTGGTTTGCTACAACCCTTGTCGATGTCCGAATGGAAATGGGAGAGAATTACTATGGACTTTATTTCTGGACATCCTCGCACTCAGAGAAATCATGATGCAATATGGGTGATTGTGGATAGGCTAACCAAAAGTGCTCACTTCTTAGTAATCAAAATGTTTTACTCACTTGAGCGTTTAGCCGAATTATATATTAATGAGATTGTAAGACTACATGGAATCCCCGTGTCTATTATATCTGACCGAGAACCAAGGTTCACATCTAGATTTTGGGGCAGCTTGCAGGAAGCTTTGGGAACTAAGTTGAAATTTAGCACTTCGTTCCATCCTCAAACGGACGGCCAGTCGGAAAGAGTGATACAAATTTTGGAGGATATGCTTCGAGCTTGCATTAAGGATTATGAGGGTAGTTGCCACAAACACTTGGCATTGATAGAATTTGCTTACAATAACAGTAACCAATCGAGTATTGGAATGCCTCCCTATGAAGCCTTATACGGAAGAAAGTGTCGGACCCCTCTTTGTTGGAGTGAAGTTGGTGAAAGGAAACTGTTTGGTCCTGAAATTGTGCAGCAAATAGAAGATAAGGTAAAAATTATCAAGGATCGTCTAAAGATTTCTTCGGATAGAAAAAATTCGTACGCTGATCTTATAAGGCGTGACATTGAATATCAAGTTGGAGATAAAGTATTCTTAAAGGTGTCTCCATGGAAAAAGATTATGAGATTTGGCCAAAGAGTAAAACTTACTCCCCGATTTATTGGACCTTATGAGATACTTGAAAGGGTTGGACCAGTTGCATATAAATTAACTTTGCCACCGGAGTTAGACAAGATCCACAATGTCTTTCAAGTTTCTATGCTCAGAAGATATCGTTCTGATCCATCACATGTTCTTCCAGTTGAATCTATTAAAGTTAATCTTGACTTGACTTATAATGAAGAACCTATCCGAATTGAAGCTCGAGAAGTAAAGCAACTTAGAAACAGAAAATCCACTCAGTAAAGGTACTTTGGAAGAACCGTTATGGGAAGGAAGCTACTTGGGAAAGAGAAGAAGACATGAGGACCCAGTATCTGTACTTGTTTCGAGACTAGTTTATGGTAAATTTCGAGACAAAATTTATTTAAGTCGAGATATTGTAACACCCCTAAATACTAGACCAACATTCACATGTCGATACGCCATTGCTTAATTACTGCAATATTATTATTCTCATTTTGGGAACTTGAAATTTTGTGATATTTGCAATCTTGCTTAACATAATTGTGATCGTAATTTAAGGGATTGTATTGGGGTATTTACCTAATATTCTAATTAGAATTATGTATACTTGAAATGGAGGTAAGGGTTATACACATAGGTATATATGTATGCATTTTGGGCAGCCAACCTTTTTTTTGGGCAGCCACCTTTTGGAGGCAGTTGTACATGTGACTAGCCTCACTTTTGAGACTATATTTTGACACCTCTTCTAGTAAATTCGTCTCACCTGAAGTGTAAGAACCTTAGAACATTATCTAACCATCTGTTCTTCAGAATCACAAGAGAAAAACTTGGTCCTTTTTTCTGGAATTGGAGACACGCCCTTCTTGTTGGTAAGTGACGAAATCTATTTCTGAGCTGGGTAGTGTTTGGTAGTTTATGCATATCTCTTTCTATAGAACTTAGTATACAGTGAATAAATATGATTTGGAAATCTAATGCGTAGATCTATAACTCTTATGTTTATCTAAAACTTTAATTTGGCTGTTATGGATTCCAAATATGGGACGCAACATAGGGAAAGTTCTTTCCAGATTTCGGAATTTGAAATCCAGTATGATCAACTGTTAGTGGTTTGAATATATCTTTTTGTACAGAATATATTTTGCGGTCATTCTTGTTTTTTTGCAACTATAAGAGATGTATATACATCTTTTATTAAGGTTATAAAGTCTATTTTTCTCATTTTCCTTTTCAAATCTAAGTTGCGACATGATGTACTAGGCTGGCCAGAATCACTGTTTTGGGAGCATAGTCGTATTTGTACAGGCTAAGCTTACTTGTGATGATAATCCTGCTTTATTTCGACATTATTGAACTGCTAGGAATTAAAGAAGTTAATTAATTGTATTTTTAAGCTTGTATATCCTCGTGAACTAGTTGAGGACCTTGAAATGTTGGTTGGTCTACGGTCTGAACTCGCGAAGTTGTGTTGGACTGATTCTTTGCTAAAGGACTGAGGTTTGTGTATAAACTTGTACTTGTACTCTTTTAACTGCTGGTATATCTGAGAGTTGATGTTGGTACCTTGGTTACCTCTTGTAACTTTGCATTGTCGTGTTGGTATCCATTAAGACGTTAAAGACGCTTGTGTAACTTGCCCACTTGTACGGATTGTTTGATCACTTGGCACTCTTGTTGGGGCCCTTTCCTTCTTGTGGCAATGACTCGTACGACCTAGTAAGCCATTCTTAATATGGTTCTTGGTTCTCTTGATTATTAGGGTTCCGGCCCTTCTTGATACATGCTTGTGCTTGGTGTGACGACATGATTATTTATTGGGTGAGTCTTGGTATTGGATCTCTTGGGAAATGGTGCTATGAGCGTTCTGGACACTTGGATCTTTAAATATAGAACTTGATACCCTTAATATATTGGTTACTTGATTTATTTATTATGTTTCAATTGTGTTGTCCATGACTTTTGAAAGCTTTATGCTTAGCGATGGTTGTTTCTATCGTAGGGAACATTTGAGGGGATACTTGAAGCTGGTAATTGGAGGCAGAGTTTTTGCGAGCTTTATGGGAAGATCACATTTGGCTAAAAGCATCTACAGTTTGCATAAATCTTGGGACTTATACATGATCTATATGTTGTACATTTACATGAAATTTTGAAGGCTAATTTGATCATGTCACCATGGGTTGTAATATAAGTATGGCAATATGTTTTGTTCTTTTTGGGGTGTGTAAATTCAAGTCTTGTAATATACTATATTTACTATTCGTTTTGAATGTTTTTGTGAAGCATGAACCGGAAAAGGTTTGTACTAGGAAGTTGGTAATATCCTATTATATTATTTTGAATGTGAGTATGAGTTATGCTCGATCACCTAGTAAGTTATTTGCTCAGATTATTTTGGAAGGGTTCTTCCTCCATAAGATAAAATGTTACGCAATTTCAGTTTGGCATCAAATTAATGTGTAAATGGGAAGGTTTCACTTCTTTAACTATTTTTTTTTTCTGTGAACCTAATTCCTCTACTAGACTAAAATACATATGCCCTTTGTTAATCTCTTTTAAATGTCGCAGGTATTAAATTTGTTTTCTCCTTTAAGTGGTAGCATCCTTCCAAGTGGGTTGTTACATTACTCAAACACCCTGTTCAACCAGTCTACCAACATACCTCAGAACTCATCATAGCTAAGTCGGGTTCTATCAATAACTAAACATAACCACATAATAACCTTGCTAGATAGGCACACTATCCCCCATTTGGGAGTAAGCCTACACAAACTTTTCTAAACATCATGCATAGTAAAGACAACTTCAAAGTCTATCATCTCAAGTCTTACCAAGTCACATAGCCATAATTGCAATCTCAAGCAACCTTCCTCCCTCACCCCTTGTAGCATAAACCCTCCTAGTAGTCACATCCTAAAGACCATCGGATAGGTATAAGAGAGAGAGATTATAGATCTATGGCACGACTTGGAGAATGAAGAAGTGAGATTTTTTCCTAAGCATTAAAAAGCCTCTTATTCATAAAATGTGTCGCGACTCACACACATAAATAAGACTCTACTTAGACGTGGTTTGAGACATCTTAAGATTTATACCAAAACCTTATGGTTTGATACCAAGTGTGTCACGACCCAGCGGTACCCCCTAGAAGTAATACGGCGTACTTGACCCCGAAAGGGTCTAATACAAGCCCTTTGCATTATAACATAGGTAATATAATTAAAAATACGGAACAATTTAAAACTTTTACAATCGAAGTCATATTTCAAAAAAAAGTAACAAGCGGAAGTCTTTCTACACTCTTTGTCTCAAACCATCTAATACAACTTTAGAGTAAACTCTTGGACACAACCCATACAATAGTATAAGAATATAAAGAAATGACATAAGGAAATAAAGGGTTCGTCCTCGAAGCTATGAGGACTCACCAATTCTTCAATTCTTCCAAACCCTTGAAACTCTAGCCTCCAAAGCAACTCAAGCATCCAACCCTACATTTGATTAGAATTTAGGCAATATGCATTAGTACAAAATGTACTAAGTATGAAAGCTAACACAACATCAAGAGCATCTCAAATAGTTAGTCAACATAAGACATAAGCATAAGAGACAATAAAATAATCACAATATAATCATCATAGTCATAGCATGGTCTCCACTATAAGCATCATATACACACAAGTCACATAAGATATATTTAATGAGCATAGAAGATACATCATGTTCATGGCATAGTCTTTACTTAGACTTCCATGGTTACATAGTTCAACCTTAAGTCCTTCATGTTACAAGAGAACTACTTCATAAGCCACCTCCAAGTATACTTGTGCAATACCCGGATAGCATCCCATACTACCATCCAAGCTAAGTACCTCTCTTTGGTCATTCTTGGGCATAGTCCCTATTCACATTCAAGACTTAGGTCTTCATGTCATTTAAACCTTAATCTATATACATGGTCAACTCTTAACCTTCTCTATGCCATAAGGGTACCATACTTCTATGTAACACCAAGACACACTTGTGCAATGCATGAAAGGCATCCCATACTACCCTTCACACTAAGCATAGCCTTGAAGTCATACTAGTCATATTCACCCTACTTTGGCCTCATTATTAGCTTAACTCTTATAAATAAGGAAGTCTCTCACCTTTAGTCAACTATAACTAGGAAAGGCAACTCTAGCACAATCCTATGTCACTACTTCTCTTTAATGACCCTAAGTTATACTTGTGCAATGCATGCATAGAACCCCATAAGCCTATACATGCTAAGTACTACCATTAGGTCCTCATGCTAACACTTCTTTGTTTGGAACCTAGTTCCTCTCTTTAACTTTAGAACACTATGAGGTACTCTCTTAAGAACATCTTAGTTCATTAATAACTTGAACCCTATGAGATACTATCTTAAGTATGTCTAAGTTCATTACTAGCATGGATACTATGAGATACTTACTTAAGCATGTATAACTCCATTTATACTTTTAACACTATGAGTTACTTCATTATGTAAGTCTTAGTTCATTATGCTTTGAACACTATGAGATGCTTCTCAAGCATGTCTTAGTTCATTATGCTTTGAACACTATGAGATGCTTTTCAATCATGTATTAGTTCATTATGATTTGAACACTATGAGATGCTTCTCAAGCATGTTTTAGTTCATTATGCTTTGAACACTATGACATGTTTCTCAAGCATGTCATAGTTCATTGGATATGGAGATTTCTACTAAGAACCTTAACTCAATTATGTGAAGGTTCCCATCTCATGAGACCTAACTTTGGGAAAACCCACACTCTACTACGTAAGAGTTCCCCCTTTAAATTGGATAGTCCTCACATCAACTAGGTGTGGCTCTCCTTTCTTCTTGGAGTCCGGACCCTATCTTGTGTGACACTACATCTCTTTGTCAATATCCACTTGGAGTCAAGCATACACCCCAAGGTTTAATTGGTAAGCCTTGCTTAACACTCATCTCTCATGGAAGGATGTCCTTGACAACCCATCCATGCTCAAGTAATTCTATCACTTTCATCTATCAAGCATTCATAAGGTAGGTTAGGTGAGTTTAGCCCTTTCACCACAATTCAACCTATTACACTTCTATTCTCTTTTAGAGTTTACTCTGAAAGCCTTAGAATCAATAGTTAATCTCATTAGCTTCACCCTAAAACCCTAACTATTAGGATCACAACCATACTCTCAAGGTCTCTTTCGTAATATGTTAATTATACCTAGATTTAAAGGTAATTTGATCACATCTCTCATTACTAGGTTATTCTAGTCTTAATTGATCATAAAGGTTCAATTCTAACTTTAAAAGTCAAGATCAATAATGTACAATGGAGTCTAGTTCAATTCATGATTATATGATTCTATGTTTGATCAATTTCAACACTTGCCATTGAGTTAGGAAGATCACATATGAACATTCAACTTTGCCTCTAATGGCATAAACCCACAATATTCACATTCATCAATTTAGATTAGGGTTCATCATAGAAATCATATGAAATCATCACATTATCATTAATTAAAGCTAAATCAATCAATATTGGGTGATATCCACTAGATTGGAATAACACCCAATCCCTACCAACAATGCAATCACAACCCTAGCTAGAATTGGGTTTTTGAGTTCACAGTTGGGGGGAATCTATGGGGGCTCCATGGGTGGAAGAACCCATGTATGAATAAACTTCACATAACTTTAATAAATTCCATAAAAAAACCTTGAATCAATGGATGAATTCGTCTCTAGCTGCTGCCCCTCTTCTCTTCTCTTCTTCTTCTTCATCTATTCTAGAGATATGGTTTTTGGAGAGAGTTTGGGGGCTTTAGATGAATGAGTTCTAATGATTAGTTTAGGGTTTATTTAAGCTTATATAGGTGGTTAAATAAACTATTAACTGACTTACATTAAATCCTAATTAATAAATAACTTAACCCCTAAATAGTCAACTAAAAACTAAAAACTAAAAACTGAAAACTCACAGCATCCACGACCTGACCATCTACGGACCGTAGATTGAACTAATGTCCGTGGGTTGGTCTCGTGGTTTGGGTCAGAGACTCATATTTTCCAGTCCAACTAAGGCATGATCCGCGAGCATGAACCACGGGGCGTAGATCAGTCTACTGAGCGTGGTTTGCAACCGTGAATCACACTTTTTGACAGTTTTGGGGGATTGTTTTGGGGTCCTCCTCAAGGACCCATTGGGTGGTCCTTGGGGAGTCATACATGGACGTTTAACCCCTAAACATGTACTTTCTAACTATGGGAGTCATTTATCTTGATTTAAACCCTCATACGATACTCCAAAACTCTACTACAAGACCCTACAACACACTAGTTTGACTCACTAGTTTAGTCTTGAACTCACTAGATCAACTAACTAATTTATGGGGTATTACACAATCAAAGTCTTATCAATATTCTAATACATGAAAGAATGGAAACATAAGAGTTCTTGTCCTCGTATCCATAAGGAAATACCAACTCTTGGAAGAATCTCAATCCAAGCTTCAACTAGAGATAAGCAAGTCAAATGTCGGAACCTACACTTGCAGTAAAACATGAAGAATAATGGGTCAGCACAATTAAGTACTAAGTATGATAGCCATGAAAAACTGTGCTAAAATGGACATTTATTTGAAAGTCATGCTTTTATGATATTTTGGTAAAACTTCATGAACCTAGTAATAGACGCATAATATAAGTCACAACCAACATTCAAGTCATATTTTTCACCTTTGAACATAATCAACATATAAGCCATTACCTCCAAATTAAGCCTTAATCTCAAGTAACCCACAAGCAATACCTTATGCAATGTGTGGATAGCTTCCCATACCACCACCCACACTAAAGTACCACCTTAAGGCCACCAAAAGTGAACTTACCATTCAACCTTTCCATCTTCACACAATACTCATACATAAGTCATATCATCACATAAGAACCATGACCTAAGACAACTCTAAGTCATACTTCTGCAATGTGCAAGTAGCATCCCACACTACTACTCACACTAAGTAGTACTTGGAAGTCACCATAGGCAAGGCACATTCATATACAATAAGTCATAACATGGAAGTAACTCATGATACAATCCAAGTATAGCATGCATCTTTACACTTAAGCATTTATTTCAACATTTTTGATTAATATCATTTAACTCACCTTCATTCATTAGATATTAGATCACCTTTCTCATTAACTTTATCATAAGAGGACATTCATACAATAGCCATTAAGACTTAGAGAACTCACTATGACCCTCTCTAAGCCTACTCGTGCAATGCATGGATGTCATCCCATACTACCACCCAAACTTCATAGAACTTCTCAAGAAACCATAATGCACATCTCAACATGATGGGAATAAGCGTTTAACCAACATAGACCGTGTGAGCTAGACATGGAATCCGGTATCATGAAACCCCACACTGTAAAGAGGTGGTCTACTTGCCTAAGGAAGACCAGTTCATCCAGCTTAGGTGGACCCACTATCTAGGACCTAAGTGGGCACATATTTTATGGGATAGGAAGATGTTCATTGGAACTCTAACCTAACATTGGGAGAGTTTCCATCCAACAATATTGATGAGTCCACAAATTGGACTCATTTAGGGCTATTTTTTAATAGAAATTGTGTCCTTAAATGCTTATTTTATCTCAATACCTGATGAAAACCCTTAAGTTTCAGGTATTTGAAACTTGAAGGAAAGCATGGTCACTGCTTTGCAAAAAGGAACGAAAAGGCTGAATAGATCAAGAAAATGAAGGCCTGAGGATCACCGAGTTCACTTGGTGAGTCGCCAAAGGGTCTCACTTCGCCTTTTGTTCCAGTGTGTTGAGCCCTGAAGGAAAGGATCAAGTCGGCAGAAAAAGGGAGCAGTCGGCACATCACCGATGAGTTCCGCAAAGTAGTACTATGTCTCCCAATGACCTTGAGCATGATGATGTCGAAGGGTGGTGCAAGATGGTGATGAACTACACCAAAGGTCGAATCATCGAGTTGATCGGCGATTCTGACTAATGTCGCCGAATGATCCACTACAACACAGATTTTTGAAATATATAAATACTCTTTGAGAGTTATAGCTTGAAGAGATTTTTTCAGCATAGAACAATTAATATAATTTTAGTACTTTTTATTTTTGCTCTGAGTTTGAGAGGGTTTTGGAAACTTGAAGAAGAAGAGGGTTTCATCTCCAAGGGTTTGGACTTCGGTTTCTTGGATTCTTCATTCTTGGCCTGTAACAACACCTAAATCTTCATACCCACTTGAATGCAAGCTCATTTAGGTATAAATTTCTATCTCTTGATGCGTGGCTAAAAACCCCAATTCTTTGGGTGTGACTTAGCGAATATGGGTTAAGATTGTTGTTGGGTCTTGCTTGCTGATAGATTAGATGTAGTTTAATGATGCTTTTTTCTAGTAGTTGTGGATGAATTTAACAAATTTGTAGTTGCAAATACAAGTTTATTTATGTGTTTTCGGCTTGCTCGAGAGAGAGTTCGAGAAACTAAGACTACTAGATTGATGGCCTAAGGAGTGGGTCGAAATGAGGTTCAGTTCGAGATAGTGAACACTAGTCCCATATCCTAACACTCAACTCGAGAGAGTGAGTGGGGTAAGGCGTAGGTTGTTCTTCATGTGGCAAGTGGGTGTCCGAGAGGAACCCATTTGAAATGAGGTAAGTTACTCGAGAGAGAATTTATTCCCATGTATAGCTTAACCTAGTCACTATTACTCTATAAATTATCTATCGAAAGCGTGTATCCAACAATTTAGATTAACCCGTATTCCGGCCACATCCCAAGAATCCCCTTTCATTCATAGATTTCTTTGTTATTTCTACTACTTTTGCTATACTTGTGACAAAACCCCAAATTGTTAATTGACACTTTTGTGTCCCCCTTTAATTTACAATTCTTTTTAGACATTAATGTCTTTAGCTACGACTAGTTAGAACTAAATTTTATTTTTCTATTAATTCTCAAAACCCCTCCCTTGGGACTCGATCCCAACCCTTGGTTGGATTATTATACTATTGCACGATCATAGACACTTGCATTGAAATTTGTGTCGTTGATTACGCAAACATCAAAATGGCACCGTTGCCGGGGAGTCGTGTTATTTGAGAATTCTTAGATTAGTAGATTTTTTGTTCTTATTAGTTGTAGTCTACTTACCTAATTTTTTTAGTTTTGTTTGTTTGTTTATTGTGTGAATATTTCATAAAGCATGAGTGTTAATGGTAGCAACGGTAGCCAGGTAGGCCACCAAGATGACATCGGAAATCTCAACGATGTCGAAGAGCCCAATGTCAATGGCCCCCATCTCATGGGAGGTTTTGGAGCCATACGTTTACCCCCAGCCGAGGGAAATGCAGTGTTCCACATAATGAGCACCATGTTGCAACTTTTACAACTGAAAGGATTTTTCAGCGGACTAGCTCATGAGGATCCTCACGAGCATATTCGAAACTTTGTAGATGTGTGTGGACCATTCTCTTTCAAACACATCTCTCAGGAGTCGGTCAAGAGTGTGATCCAATTTGACAAATACCTCTTTGTGGCCTACCTTATGAGCATGTGTGAATCTCTGTTGAACACCCCTTGAGCCTTACTCTTCTTTGAAAGAAACTTGATTAAAACTAGACTTTTATTTATCCATTAACCATAACCGTTATGAAGTTGTGGTTAGTTTGAATAGCCAACTTAGGTCAAAAGCCTAAGTTATGGTGTGGTGAAAAGAGAAAGCAAATCAAGAAGTGCAAGAAAGTCCCTCTTACCCATGGTTTGGAAAAAAAAATGGAACCCCTCCATAAAAGATAAAAAAAAAGAAAAAAAAGAGAGAAAGTTATGGAATAAAGCACAAAAGAAATGGGGTTCCCAAACAATCCATGGAAAGGGAATAATAGGATGACTTATGAGCACTAAAGAGAATGATGAAGGAAAAGGAAAGGAAGTGTTGTGAGCACCACATTTCATGAGGATGAAAGTCATTGAGCATAAATGACCATACATTTTCACTCAGCCACATTACAAGCCTTGAAAAGATCTTTTTAATATTGAGTAAGCTGAAACAAATGTTGATTGGAAAATACTGGCAAACCTATGGGTGAAAGCATGCATTGTGTTCTTCGTTGTGAGAGTGACTGTTGCATTTGATTCCGGGACTTTAAATGATTAAACCTTTGTGTGTGAAATTGGAATCATTCCTTGTGTGAGGGCATTTGAACACTTTGGTTGAGCTTGAACTTGCATTTGAAGCAAGTATTGTGAGGATGAGATTCCTTGATATTGGTCAGTCACAACTTGAATCTTTGGGTACATATTTGATCTTTGCATAAGTAAAGTGAGTCTTGTTGTGTGCATTCATGATTGAGTCTTGTGTAGCACTGTTCAAGACCTTCTTTTTTAACGGCTGGACTTGAGTTTGCTTGAGGACAAGCAAAAGTTTGAGTTGAGAGTGTTGATGAGTCCACAAATTGGACTAATTAGGGCTATATTTTGATAGAGTTTGTGTCCTCAAATGCATATTTTGTCTCAATATTTGATGAAAAACCTTAAGTTTCAGGTATTTGGAATTTAAGGGGAAATCATGGACACTACTTAGCAAAAAGGAACAAAAGTAGCTGAAAGAACGAATAAATGAAGATCTGAGAATCGCCGAACCCATTCGGCGAGTCGCTAAAAGGTCTTATCCTTGCCTTTTGTTCCAGTGTGATGAACCTTGAAAGAAAGGATCAAATCGGTGGCGAAAAGGAGCAATCAACATGTCGCCGAGCAATTTCGTGAAGCAGTACTATGTCGCCCAAAGATCCAAAAATGACGATGTTGAATGATAGAGCAAGACGGCGATGAAACCTACCAAAGAGCGGATCACCGAGTTGATCAGCGATCTCAACTAACGGCGATGAATGATCCGCTGCAGCACAAATTTTTAAAACTAGAAATACTCGTTGAGAATTATTAGTCTAATATTAAATTTTTAGCTTTAAACAATAATTTTTCAGACTCTGCTTTTATTTTTGAGTTCTATGTTTGGAGAGGGTTTTGAAGAATTTGAAGGTTCAAAGGGTTTCAACTCCAAGATTTTGGACTTGGGTTTTGAGGATTCTTCACTCTTGACTTGTTTTGAGACTTAAATCTTCATACCCATTTGAATGCAAACTCATAATGGTATAAATTTCTATCTCTTTAGTATGTCTTGCTAAAACCCCAATTCTTGGGGTGTGATTTTGTGAATATGGGTTAGATTAACTGTTGGGTCTTTCTTGTTAGTGGTTTATTTGTTGTTTTTATGTGATTTTGTTTAGTAGTTCTGGTGGAAATTAATGAAATTGTAGTGGAAAAATACTATTTCACCTATGTGTTTTCAACTTGCTCGAGAGAGAGGTCATAAAACTAAGACTACTAAATTAATGGACGGTGGGAGTGGGTCGAAATGAGGTTCAGCTCGAGAGTGTGAACCCTAGTCTCATTTCCACACACTCATCTCGGGAAAGTGAGTGGGCTAAGTGGGAGGTTGTGCTTAAAAACGGCAACTCAGTGTTCGAGAAAAACGGGGTTGATTCGGGGTAAGTTACTCGAGAGATAATTTACCCCCACTATAGTCTAGCCTAGTCACAAACATTCAATGAATTTACTACCAAAAGCATGTACCCAATGATTTAGTCTATCCCGTATTCCTATCACATCCCAATAATCTTGTCTCTATATTAGTATCTTTCTTTATTTGCACTTTTTTTTGCTGTTTTTTTGTTTACTTGTGAAAAACCCCTCATTGTTAATTGACGCTTGCGTTACCCTCCTTAGATTTAGCATGTTTATATTCAACAATGTTTTTATCTATGACTAATTAGAACTTAATTTTATTCTTCTATTAATTTTCACCACCACTCCCTTGGGACTCGACCCCAACCCTTGGTTGAGTTATTATACTATTACACGATCGTAGACACTTGTATTGGAAGTTGGTCTTGATTACGTAAACATCACATGTCTAATTTTACCACCACATTATTCATCTTACTCCTCTAATTGATATCCCGTACAATTTCTTGAGCAAGGAGCAGATTTTTAGTTATGCTCCTCCCCTTAACAAAACCTGACTGATTAATGGAGATTATCTTAGGCCACCCCAAAGAAATTCTCTCATGGATAATTCTTGAGATAATTTTATTGGCAAATGTACTCAAGCTTATAGGCCTTAAATCTCCAAAATTTTCTACCATCTCCCTTTTTGGTATTAAAACCAGATTCGTATGCGTTGTAAACCTTGGAAGCTCATATCCACTGTAGAAAGCTCTGACCATATTCTAGACATCATTTCCCACGATATCCCAACAACTCTGAAAGAAAAATCCTGAGTATCTATCATGTCACTAGCGCTATCTCCATTTAGCCCAAAAACCACATGTTTTATTTAATCTTTAGTTGGAACCCTTTCCATTTCCAAATTTTGTTCCGCAGTGATAATTTTGGGAATACACTGCATCATGGAATTGTCTGTAACCTCATGCATTTATCTGAACTGTTCCTTGAAAACATTCACTTCCTCATCACCTATATTCTGAGGGGTAGAAATGATGTGACCCTGCATTGTTTTGAATTCCTTAATAGTCTGGTTTCGCCTCCTCCTTTTGACATATTCATGGATGAACTTGGTATTTCTATCCCCTTCCTTGAACCAATGCAGTCCAGCCTTCTGCTTCCAGAAATTTTCTTTAATTTTTAATAGTTTCTTAAGCTCAGCATTTGCCCTACTAAGCTCAGCTCTATTTGTTTCTATTGGGGTAATTCAAATTGTACCTCCTTCTCCTTAATGACATCCTCCAGTTTTGCAATTTTTTGAAATATATTCCCAAAATATTCCTTGCTCCATCCCGACAATACACCCTTCAAATTTTTCAATGTTTCATGCATGATGGTAAAAGGAGAACACTGACCTGTATCTTCCAACTCTCTTCTACCAGCTTCTTGAAATCTGCATGCTTAGTCCAGAAGTGTAAGAACTTGAAAGGTTTAATGATTTGTACCTGATTCAAGTTACACAGCACATGTAATGGCGCATGGTCGGACCCCCTTCTTATAAGATAATGTACTTCACTTTCATGGAAAATATTAATAAAAAGGGTGTTACCAAAGACTCTATCCAATCTCTTGAAAATGTAATCCTCCTCAATTCTCCCATTCCACCATGTGTATTTACTACCCATGTATCACAACTCAGTCAATGCACAAGAATTAACACATCGGATGAAATCATGTGTTTCTGATTGTGTTACTGGAAAGCACCCTAACTTCTTTGTCTCATCAACTATAGTATTAAAATCTTCTCCTACTAGCCATGGATAATTCTGTCCAGCCATAGTTTCAAGGTTCTCCCAAAGTTCCAACCTTTCAAGAGCGCTACACCTCGCATAGATGGCTGTCACAACGAATCTATCTTGCATCCCTCTTAATATGAAATTAATCATGAGTTGTTGTATGTTATATGTCATGCCTTCTTCCTCCCAATTCTTATCCCAAAATATCCATATTTTTGGAGAACAATTAGCCCTAGGATGTTGCAAACCCAATTTTCCCTTATATCATTCTATCTCCGAGGGATTTTGAAAAGGCTCTAGTATTTCTATGTATGAGTAGTGGTGTCTTCTATGTAGATCAATTACTCTCTCAAAAGAATTTTGAGATTTAACCGACCTAATATTCCAAAATAGTACTCTGTCTATCATTTATCCGAGGTAAAGGAGAACCCTTTTCTTCTCCTTGTATTTATTTGGGAAGGCTGGTTCAGTTTCCCCCCTCTTCTATTCTTCCCTTTCAGCCTTTCAATTTGAGTTGGTGTCAAATCTCCACTCCTTCCAATGCTTTCAATGTTTGCCTCCATATTGTCGTCCTCTTGAAACCTCTTGCATATGATACTCCTTCTGTTGAGAATTGTGTAAACCATGTGTGGGATTGGTTATCTCCCCTATTTGTATACTATCCTCCCCTATCACTTTTTCATTATCCCCTTCTTGTTGACTTACGATAGGATTAGTTGAGCTAGCTGACTTCTCAATCTCCTCTTCACCTTTTTTAGTTGCCCCTTCAAGGTATGGATAGTTATTTAGCATTGACTACCCTTTTTCTTCTTCCTCTCTACGTTGGCCCTCATGACCTTCTCTCATTGGCGGCATGCATGTGTTAGTGGTATTATTTTTTGTGTTTTTCTCCTCCTAATCATTCTCTTCCCCGATAGTACCGCCTAATAGACCCCTTCAATTTACCGAACTTGCTCCCCTTTCATGTATAATCTGTTTGGTTCCTTCTACCTCATTGTCCTTTTTCAAAACCTCCCCATTACGCATGTCCTCAAATTCTTGTCCCCTCTCAATGTTGTTACCCTCCCCCAAACCTCCCTATTATTTTTTGTGTTTTTCAAATCCTGCATACTTTTACTCCCTCGGGTCCAATGTCTACCCCCTAGTACTCCAGACCTCCATCGTTGTTCCTTACGGTCCTTAACCTCCTCATGTTTGTATTTTTATGTGTCCCCTGGCGTGTCCCTCTCTTCCATCTTGTCATTCTTTTTTCCGACTTCCCCTTCCTCCTTTGGATACAATTCGGGATGTATTATAAAGCATTATTTTTCATTGTTCCCTTGCAATTTACAATTTGTACAATATTTGGGGACATAGTCATATTTTATTGTCACCCACTTCTCCAGTATTTCCCTGTCTTCTTTCTCATCCCTACATTAATTCTTATTGGGAACTCCTCCATTAGATCTACCTCTACCTTGACCGTAGCAAAACTAGGTCTTGTCTTATTGTGGTTTGCCATATCTAGTTGTAATGGTTTTGCAACTACAATCGCCAAAGAGAAAATTGCTTCTTTTCCAAAAGAAATTGGAGGTAGAGATGGGAAAGATATCCATGCAATGGCAATCGATGTCTCTTCCTGTAGGTCAAACATTGGATCCCATTTAAGGGTTCTCATAGGGTACAACCACTGATGTTGGGTGATATACTACTGTGGCTTTGAAAGCAATGTTACATAATCCTACAATAAAGTTGTTTGGATGAGAACATATTTGTTACTTAACAATCCGATATTAACGTCTCCTTTAAGATCACATTGCTTTTGTATCAACTGTCTCAAGTCCTTGATATCTGGACATCCGTAGGAAAAATTTCCTACTACTGCATATTGTAGATCCTCATTGATTATCATCTGTTCGACCTCCTCTTTCTCCCATACTATTCTTGGTTCACCATGGAGATACACAATTTTATTCATTGAGATTAGTTTGTGTTGTGGGCTTCTTGGCTTGAGTGTGCTGGCGTATGATAGCGCAATTGTTCTGTTGGCATCAGTAAAAGCTTCTTGAGGTGTTGGTCCATCTCCCACTACAGGTGGAGCTGGCCAATGGCCTCCGTGGCAATGGAATCTGATGACTATAGGCAAATTAGGGTTAAATAGTTTTTAGGTTTACAAAGCATCGATTTCCTCCAAACTTTGCGGGAAACTTGAAATCACTTTGGAATTGGCTCCTTGAATGGAAAATTAGACAACGATCAAGAGTACCATACCGTTAATGGAGAAATCCCACGAAATCCCTTGAAAAACTTGAATATTTGACCTTGAGAACTTGAAGTCTTCACCTCCAATGGATGTTTCTAGAGAGAGAACTTTTGAGAAGAGAGATTTCTAACTATAGGTTGTTTTGAAATAATGAATTGGAAATATGTTTTAATGATTTAAAAACTCTTAAAATAACATAAATAACTAATTAAAACCATCTCCCAACCGAACAAAACTTTGGGTGAATTTACCAATTCACCCTCCACTAGGCCGAGATATTTAACAGCAGGCCAGGTGCAAACCACGCCCCTCATCTACGGACCCTAGGTGGGGTTACACCACCGTCCTACTGGTCCGTGCTTTGGGACTGCAACTTGGTTTTAAGGGTCTTAACCTACAGACGCCATCCACGGGGCGTGGATGGACTTAAGGGACGTGGTCCCCTTCCGTAGGTCACCAAGTGTTTTGGCAACATTTTGGTTTAAAGGGATCTTAGGGGTTAGGCTTAGGGTCCTCCTCAAGGTCCCCTAGGGTGCTCCTTGGGGAATCGTACCTTGATGTTTAACCCCTCAACCATAGCTCGGGACAACATATTACAACCTCAAACCTCACACCAAATTCATAAACACACTTGTTAGGCTCTAGTTTCACTTATTCATTTTACGGGTCGTTGCAGGTCAAAAAGGCGATATCAATTCCATTTGGTGACTCGCCGAATAACTTTGGCGAGCTGAAGGTTAATCGCCAAAAGTAATAGTGGCTCCCATTCATAAACCTGGCAGTAAGGCGATGGGGAGGACATTTGGCGACACACCGAGTCAACTCGGTGAGCTCGCCGAAAGGCCTAACGCATCTCCTCCCCAATATTTTTCTCGAATCGCAGACAACAGTCTATGACACACCAAGTCAAGCATGAGTTTAAACAATTTCAACCTACCCATGGTGAATTCACAAGCCGGCGTACTCAGACTTCCCCAAATTAATGTTAATTTAACAAAACAACGATTTTCCCTTAAGAACGATGTCACCCAATCCATCATCAGGTAAAATAAAGTCATTTGGTTGAATTAGGATTACTCATACTTCACCCATACACTACCCAACATGCAACACCCAAAGTATAATCAGCTAACACTAGAAGCTTAAACAAGTTGGCCGAAATGATTGATTCAACATGCTCAATTTCAAATTAAAGTTATACGAGTCCACATAGATACAATCAAGGCACAAAATTTAATGAAGCATGATATACCCATTACACTATACATAAACATTTCTAGTATAGCATAAAAACAAACAAAATTTGAGAAACCAACCTCAAATGAAGACGATGAGATAAACTCTGGAAAAAAATAAGGGGAAAGAGATTACAACGACACTTCAGAAGCCAATCACACGACAGTTAAACAAAATTATAGCCTAAAGTTTGATTGAAAGTGTAGAGGAGTCAAAAATTTGAAATAAGAGAGAAAATTTGAATTTAAAAATTTAGAGAGGAAGTGACTCTTCAATTTGCGCCTCAATCGGCAGGCACAGTAACGTCGCCGACTAACTCGGTGATCCGCTGAATAAAACTCAGCTCGCTAAAGTTGACAGACGATGCACCCCTTCACTAGGCACAAAGGGTGAACTCGATCGGGTTCGCCGTTCCAACTCGCTGATTGGGCAGTGAACTCACCCAAACTTTTAGAACATCCGTTATTTTTCATCTTGATAGGAAATGAATTTAGGAGATGATAGGGCTAATTTGGTGACTCACCGATTGTTCCATCCCCTTGCCCATTCGCTTTTCTTCCAAAATAACAAAAAGTAAAGCTTGGGTTGCCTCTAAAGAAGTGCCTTAGTTGACGTCGTTGTGCGACGTGGACATGCATTCAAGCATCATCTAAATACACAACATCAATCTTAGTCACATTGGGGCGTTCTCTAAAGTAAAGATGAAACTTTTTCCCATTCACCTTGAACATTGACCATCTTAGTTTTCAACTTCTATTGCTCCATTTGCATACACCCAATTTACTTTGAATGGACCCGACCATTTTGACTTGAGTTTCCTCAGAAAGAGTCTCAAATGACAGTTGTAGAGCAACACAAGATCACTAACTTTAAACTATCGATGAAGGATTTTGGTGTCATACCATTTCTTCATTTTCTCTTTATAAAGGACTCAATTCTCATAAGCTCGAAGCCGAATCTCTTCCAAAGCATGGAGTTGGTCAACTCGATCCTTCAACGCATCCTCCCAATTAAAATTCATGGCCTTCAAGGCCCACAAGGCTTTATGCTCAAGTTCAACCGGTAAATGAAAAGATTTATGACAAAACAATTGATACGGGGACATACCAATCATGGTCTTGAATGCATTTCTATACCCCCAAAGAACATCGTCTAACTTCCGGGACCGATTTGTTTGATTTGCATTAATGGTCTTGGCCGAAATTTCTTCGATTTCTGGTTTTGATACCTCTACTTGCCCACTTGTTTGTGGATGATAACGAGTGATAATATTAATCTTGACTCCATAATTGCTTATCAACAATGTGAACATTCGGTTGAAGAAATAAGATCCTCCATCACTAATGGTTGCGCGTGGAGTGCTAAACGTCATGAAAATGTACCTCTTGAGGAATTGAACCACACTTCTTTCTTCATTGTTTGGTAAGGCCTCCGCCTCTACACTTTTCTAGACATAATCAATGACTACCAAGATTTATTAGTTCCCATAAGAACTCACAAAAGGCCCATGCAATCGATTCCTCATACATCAAACAGCTCTACCTCTAAAATAGGAGTGAGAGGTCATTCATGCTTTCGCAACAATCCTCTTTTCTTTAGATTTTGCCCACACTTCTTAACAAGGGTGTTCTCATATTGATACAATGTTGATCAATAGTAATCACTTTGTAGTACCTTAGCAGTTATACACACTCCATTATGGTGCCCCCAACCGGTGACGTATGGCAAGCATCAAGAATAACACCTACCTAAACTCCCAGAACACATCTTCTAATCATGTTATCAACAAACTCTAGAAATAGTTAAGGTTCATCCCAAAATACTTCTTGGCGTAAAAAAGGAACCTCTTTCATTGGTAAATACCCAGCCCATCGGGAAGGATCTCACACAACACATAATTTGCAAAATCAGCATACCAAGGTAATGTACCATTCAGCATAACCATCACAAACTCATCGGGAAAGGCTCCCTAAATATATTTTTCACCGAAAACAACCACATTCATTTCAAGCCTCGAAAAATGGTCCTTTACTTTGTTCTCACACCCCTTTCGATATTTGACTTCAAACTCAAACTCTTGCAATAGTAATTCCCATCAAATCATTCTTGGCTTTCCATCTTTCTTAGCTATCAAGTAACGTATAGCAGCACGGTCAGTGTGTACCACCGTCTTGGTCCCCAAAAGATAAGTTATAAACTTCTCAAAAGCATATACCACGTCTAACAACTCTTGCTTAGTAACAATGTAGTTCTTTTGAGCTACATTCAAGGTCTTGCTTGCATAATAAATCGGGTGAAACAAATTTCTCTTGCATTGACCAAGAAAAGCCCCTAAAGCCACACCGCTCACATCACACATTAGCTCAAATGGAATGCTCCAATTTGGAGCAGCAATGATCGGAGCCAAAACGAGCTTCTCTTTTAAACACAAAAATTCTTTGACACAAGCATCATTAAACTCGAAGAGATCTTTTTTTTTTCATGAAGCTTGCAAGAAGGTGAGCCACCTTAGATAAATCTTTATGAACTTCGGTAGAAACCCGCTTGACCGAAGAAGCTTCTAACATCATTAACCAATATACGAGGAGGCAATTTGGCGATAACTTTAACTTTATCTTGATGAACTTGTGTACCTTATCCCGAAATCTTTTGCGCAATACAGTATCTTCCTTGAAAATGAAATGACGCTTCTCCCAATTGAGAACAAGGTATTTTTTTATACATCTTTGAAAGACTCTACCAGGGTGCTCAAAGCATGATTCAAATGTATCTCCCTCAACAGAAAAGTCATCCAGGAAATCTCCATCGAATCCTTTACCATATCAATAAAAATAGAGAGAATGCACCGTTGAAATGTCATCGGTTCATTACACAATCCCAATGGAATTCTTTTGAAAGGAAACGCCCCATAGGGACATGTGAAGGTTGTCTTTTCTTTATCTTCAAGTGCAATAGAGATTTGATTATAACCGGAGTAAACATCCAAGAACCAATACCATCCACGACCTGCAAATCTATCAAGCATTTCATCCATAAAGGGCATCAAAAAATTATCCTTCTTGGTCCACACATTCAACTTATGATAGTCCATCTATGCATGCCAACTGTTAACCGGCCGCATTGGGTCAAGCTCCCCTTTTCATTAGGGACCACTATCATACCACCTTTCTTTTGAATGCATTGAACGGGACTAACCCACTTGCTATCCACAATAGGGTAGACAACTCTTGCATCAAGCCACCTGATAATCTCTTTCTTGATGACTTCTTGCATTGGAGGAATAAAACTCCTTTGATGTTCAATGTGTGGCTTACAATCACTAGCTAAATGAATCTTGTGAGTACAAATACCAGGAGGGATTCCCACAATGTCAGCAATTATCCATCCAATAGCTTTGATAAACCTTTTCAATACACTAAAACACTAACAAGCAATTGCGTTTGCCATTCAAGAAAATCCACAGCAACATAAAAGGGGTAAAGTATTATTGGCTCCCAAGAACACATAACGAATGTTAGGTGGAAGTACCTTCAATGCGAACTTTGGTGGTTCCTCAATAGATGGCTTTGCGAGAGGACTTTCCCTATTCTTCAAACCGATATCAAGTTTAAAAGGGCTCTTAGAATAAGAACCTAAACCCAATAAAGCATCAACTACCTCATCACAACAACCAAAGAATCACCAACACAAGAGACTTTACTCACACTAGCAACCGCTTCATCAATCACGTCAATGACCAATATCACCTAAAGGGCACTTGGTTTGCTTCATCAATTTACATATATTGAATGTAACTTCCTCACCATTTACTTGGAATTTCAATTCACCACTTTCCACATCAACTAGAGCTTTCTTGGACGGAAAAAATGGACTACTAAGAATAAGAGGGACCTCAACATCAATCTCGTAATCGAGGATCACAAAATTGGGTGGAAATATAAATATTTCTACCTTCACCAAAATGTCATAAAGAATGCTAATTGGGCACTTGATAGAGGTTGACTATCAGAAGACACATAGTGGTAGGTTTAGGCTTACCTAGCCCAAGATGTTTGAAAATGGCATAGGGTATCAAGTTTATACTCTCCCCCAAATAACAAAATGATTTCGTGAATCAGAACATCCCTATAGTACAAGGGATAGTAAATACCCCTGGTTCATCCATCTTGACAACCACATTGCTCGACATAATGACATTACAACTATGAGATACTTCAATCGTCTCGAAATCCATACTTCTCTTCTTTGTGACCAACTCTTTCATAAACTTTACATAACCTAGCATATCTAGCTACACCTCCACAAATGGAAGATTAATTGAAAGAGTTTTGAATACATTTTTTTTTTTTTGGAACTTTACGTCTTCATGCCTATTCTTCTTGGAAATGGTGAAGTAACTTTCGGCATCATCTTTGTAGGCACCGAAGGAGGTACAACCCTCCACATTTGAATTTTTAGCATCACTGCAAACAACACTTTTCAGTGCATCATCAACCTCATTGGAAGCTTCATTGTTCAACTCTTTGGAACGTGCATCACTTTAAAAAACAATAGCTTTTCTCTTGTTTGAACTTGTATTTTTATCATTGAGCATTATCATTCTTCATATTGGCCATGGTAACGCTAGGAAGACCCCTTTTTGTCTCGGATTAAAGTGAATAGAAATTTGACCCATTTGATTCTCAAGTTGTTTTATCAAAACCGAGTGAGAGGTCACTGTTTGATTCAAAGAGGTGAAATCAACCTTCATCTCCTTGAGCACTTTATCCAATCCTTCCTCCTTGTTTAGGATGTGGGAAAGCATATCCTTAGTCCAAAAGATTTTGGGATTGGTGTTTAGTTCTTTAGGTTTTGGACGGTCAAGATGACGTACATAACGATCTGTATAGCCATCCCTTTCTCTCCAACTTGCACCCGTATCACACCAATCTCGTTCCCTATATCTCCAACCAATATCACAATCTTTGATCCAACCTTGATTCTTGCCTGGTCTTGGATAGATTGGAAAAGAAACCCCCACTTGGTTCGATAGGAATTTTACCTCTTCATTATACATGGCTTCCAATTGTGCATTATCCGGGCTCATCCTACTACTAGCACCAACCGCATTAATGACCTTATAACAACTTCCAATGACAGGTTTCGTCAACAAGTCCAATTTAGTCTTCAACTTGGACATGTTTTCATAACGCTCTTGGTTCTTTTCCATTTGTTCTTTAGTCAACCCAATATTGAGAGTAGATACTTCATCCTCCCTGGTATTCCATGCTTGATTAATCTTGGTCATCTTATCAAGTAAAGTCGACTCCATGACAAATGGTTGTCTCATGATTCTACCCCGAATAAGTTGATCAGCAACAACTTTGTTGATGATGTCAAGACTCCAGTAGAAACATTACAAGAGCACATTATTTGGCAACCCATGAGTAGGACATTAGAGGAGTATATTTTTAAACCTCAACCAAGTTTCATGAATCGGTTCACTATCCATCCACTTGAAATTTTGAATGTAGTTTCTCCATTTCAATATCTTCGAGGGAGGAAAGAATCTTTCATAGAACACCTCTGTGAGCTCCCCCCAAGATGTAATAGAGTCCTTTGGTAATTTTGCCAACCACTTCGTTTCTTCCCTCACTACAGAAAAGGGAAACAAATGGAGTCACATTGACTCTTGAGAGATATTCTTGAAGGCAAACGGACCACACACATCCACAAAATTCTTAATGTCATTGTGAGGGTCCTCTTGAAAAAGTCCCCCAAAGAAACCTTTCATTTGGAGCAGTTGAACCATAGTTCTGGTCATATGAAAGATAACATTGCCCACAGTTGGGGGAAAATGAATAGCACCGACACCTTCCATCTGATCCATATTAACATCATTCAAGTCTCCAATGTCGTCAATGTGCCCAAGTTGGATAAAAGTGTTGCTTCCGTTCACACTCATTTCTTTACCTATTAAGAGCAACCAACAAAAACACTAATAAGAAAATTATACTACAAGCAAACTAGTTCAAAAAAATACTTCAATAAAAGTATTCTAAATATCACTCCCCGACAGCAGCGCGATTTTTTATAAAAATCAACTACACTACTATTGATTCAAAGTTTAGGCGGTCTCTAACAAGTATAAACCCAACGATGAGTTGGGATCGATCCCACAAAGAGTGATACAAAAAAGAATTCAAGTACAAAGTATTGAAGTGTTATATTTTCTTGTAGAGCGGAAGTAAATATCACGTAACATAATGTAAACTTACAGGTTTCAATTATCAATATCGCTAGAGTTTGGTATCCAAATTTTAACAAAGACAAATAGTACCGGATTCGAATAAGTATATTAGGGACGTTAGGAGTGTGTGAGAAATCGAGTACTAATTTTGCTTAATGGGTAGTTGATAATTGTCTGAAGTCATTGAATCTCAAAGGGTAGGATGGATTTTCACTGTAAAAACCATTTTTCAATCAACTATTATGCTTCAAGTGATTCTTTCAAGCATAAACAAGCTTAGCAATAATAACACAACCCAATTCCTAAAGTTAACTAACTTTATAAAGTTGTGTTATAAAGACATAAGGCAATACAACTATCAATCATTTATTCTACTCTAAGCAACTTTCTCAAGCAAGCATCGAGATCTAAATTTAGACCTAAATTTGCAACTTCAGTTAATAAAAGAAAACACGAATAAATAACTCAACCCATTTCAAAACAATATTAAATCTATGAATTAACAATACCCACAAGCTACTTTATGTATTCCATTACATAGTCACACCTCTAATGAAAGGGCGTTTAGCCAAACATAACAACAAATAAGAAATAGTTGCCAAAAGGATTTTCCACCGGAAAACAAAATCCCAATTCCCAATTCAAAAATTTAGACTAGATCCAAAAAACCTCGATATCTAAGCTCAAAACCCTCTCCCACAATGTTCAGTATTTTAAGAGTATGTGAAAAATCTCCAAAACTATGTAAGACACTTTTTACCCTCTTCAAAAAATAATTTATATGTTTTTAGAAACATCCCAAAATTTAAGTACGCATTCCCATCGACACAGTTAGTCGTGATCACCAAATGACTCGGTGATCTGCCGATTAGCACGCCTTCTAACCATTTGGACTTTATTTCTGCACTTAGTTGTTATGTTCATTCAGGCGAGTTGGCTCAAGCTCTCTGTTCCATTCGACGAATCACTGAAGAGCATTCATTTACTAAGTTGGCTTAGCTAACGAGCCAGCTTTCTGAACCTTTTGGCGAACCAAAAGCTCATTCGGCGAACCAACGAGTGGCTTTTGCGAGCTCCATCCTTCATTTTCTTCAGCTTTTCCAACTTTTACGCTTCTTTTCGCAATGTAATGTCCTTGCCATGTTCTTGAGAATTCATGGCTGCACATTAACAAATTATCATCAGTTATAAACTCAAAATAGGATTGAGGATACTAATTCATTAAATAAAATGCTTTAAATGAGTCAAAATTTCTAACACATCTTCCATTTGGAATGATTTCATAAAAAGGCATGCATATCTTCATAAAGTTCTTAATTCACAGGTTCATGATTTCATCATAAGTTCATAGTTGAAAATCATAATTTAGACATGGGTCAACATAATTTCAACTAAATATAAAACATTGAATCATGCATTAGAAGACTTAATCAATAATAGTAAATCATAATTGAGTATAGTCTATGAAGATTGAATCGAAAACCCTAACTTGAATCAAATTTAAATTTAAGGTAGAAATTGGAAACCTTGGGGACCTCATGGGGGAAACTACTCCATTAGTGAATACCGACATACCTTGATGCTTGAAGCCTAGAAATAGTGGTGAATTGGAAACTTGGATGAACCCTAACTCTTCTCCTTCTTTCTTAGTCTTGAGAGAATTTGGTGAGGATAGGTTTGTGGAATTTGAGAGAATGAATAGAAAATGGGTAATTTAGGGCTTAAAATGGCATGTAGGGCTTACGATAAAAGCTAAAATGATATAGTTTTGATTTTGAACAATTAGGGAAACGACTCAAATGCCCTTTTAAAATAAATGCTAGACTCGACTTATGGTTCCAACCTACGGATCGTAGGATTTCCTATGGTCCGTACTAGTTAATCATGATTTCACCTATCTTTTGACGGAACATTTCTACGGCTCGTAGGTCTTCATACTTACCGTAGACACCAAGTGTAGAAACCAACTTGGACTCTTAAAATTTCACTATGTCTGGGTCTCACCAACAAGACCAATCTACGACTCATACATGGGATGACAAACCGTCCTGGTGAACCGTAAAAAGGGTACTGAGACTTGATTTTTGAAAATTATTTTCCATCTTCCTACGATTGCCATCTATTTCTTGGAGAAGCTTCTATGGTTCGTAGATAGGACTCATCGAACGATACTGCAGGCCCAAAAAGTTCATTCTTTCCTTCTCCAAAATCAAAGGTGTTATAATGTCTCTCCTTAGTAAAATTCGTCCTCCAATAGAACTCAAGACAACATAAGGAGGGTAGGGGAGGAGATCTAACACTCCCATAAGAATTTAACTTCATCAACAACACATAACCAAGGAAGAACAACAAATCCTAGATAATTTATATTAAGACATCATTTCATTAGTCATACATGAAAATCATACTCATATGCACATAATCGTGAAGAAATAAATCAAATCAACTCATTTTCTCAAAAATTATGTTTTGATGAGTATGCATGCCTGCGAAACATGAGAATAACTAAGAAACATGAAAACCAGAGAATGAACTATGAGGAGGTAAATACATCTAGCTAGAATGGGATCAGAGGGAAAGAGATGGGGATAACATGATATCATATCATCTTAGGCCTCCCAAGCAGAACCCTCAACTCTTTGATTACCAAATAAGACTTTCACATATGTAATTTCCTTTTTTCTCAACTTCTTAACTTGCCGGTCCGAAATCTCAACCAAAACTTCTTCGTAAGAAAGACTTTCCTTTATACCAAGACTCTAGAATGGTACAATGGATGTCGAATAACCAACACATTTATTCAAAAAAAAGTCATAAAATTACATGCATTGTTGTTAAGTAATTAGGCAAATCAAGTTCATAAGTAACTTTACCAATACGTCTTAAAATCTTATATGAACCAACATTATGGGGACTAAGCTTCCCTTTCTTCCCAAATCTCATCACACCCTTCATAGGTGATATTTTCAAATAAGCCCAATCATCTACATAAAATTCAAGGTCTCTCCTTCTAACATCGGCATAGGACTTTTGTCGACTCTAAGCCATTTCCAATCTTTCTTTAATAAGCCAAACTTTCTCCTTACCCTCATGTACCAATTCGAGACCTATCAAGACAATCTCACCAACTTCAAGCAAATCTATAAGAGATCTACATCTCCTACCATAAATAGCCTCAAGCAGAGCCATACCGATGCTTCAATGGTAGCTATTTATTATAAGCAAACTCAATCAAAGGCAAATGATTGTCCCAATTACCGTTGAAGTCAATCACACAAGCTCTCAAAATATCTTCCAATGTTTGGATAGTACGCTTTGCTTTCCCATCGGTTTGAGGATTAAAGTCCATACTGAGTTGAACACAAGAACCAAGATCCTTTTGGAAAGACATCCAAAATTGAGAAGTGAATTAGGTACAACAATCGAACAAAATGGATAGGGGCACTCCATGGAACCTAAACATATCCCTTAGATACAACTTATCATATTCCTCCAACGAATAAGAAACCTTGACGAGAATGTAATGAGCCGACTTTGTCATACGATCTACTATAACCCAAATTGAGTCATGTTGTCAATGAGTACAGGTTAAACAAATAATAAAGTCTATATTCAAATCATCCACTTCCAAGTAGGAAAACTAATATCTTGGGACAAACCTCCTAAATTTTGATGCTCAACTTTCACTTGTTGACAATTAAGACTCTTAGCCACAAGTTTTGTAACCGTCTTCTTCATCCCATTCCACCAATATACTTCCTGCAAGTCCCGTACAACTTGGTGGCTCCCGAGTGAATGGAATGTCGAGACTGTGTGCTTCGAAAGACATAAAAGAAAAGCATAAAGGGAAGTGGTGGTCACATCCTCGAATACATTGAGGACTCACAAAATCTTCACTTCCTTGATCAACAACGAAGCTAGACACAAGTGTGGGAATCTATATCGTCGGATCCTACATTGAATGAGAATAGAGGCAAAAGTATGCGTTAGTAAAATCAAGTACTGAATATGATGGCTAGCATAAACAACACATCATAAGCATTATTCAACATAAGACATAAGGCATAAGTATCATCAAAACATAATAAGAGAGTAATAATTCCTTAAAAAGCCTCACTAAACCTTAGCAAAGACTTGGGACATGCGTTGTCAAGCTCACATCCTGGAAGGCATATCTAGCAACACTCCAATGACATCATCCTCATAGCATAATTACTTTATTCATACTTACTTTTAAAGATATGTGGATTTTCCTCTTTGCCTCACTTACAAAGGCTAATGGCTATTCGCCTCTTGCCGTAATTACTTTTAGATCGTGGGTACTCTCCTCCACAATCTCATCATAGGACACATGTTCTCGCCTCCACATCATTTCATAAGGAGCACGGGTACTCTCCTCCATGTCCATAAATCGTAGTAAGAACGTGGGGAATCACCATTTGTTTAATCCTAAGGAGTATGGGAAATCACCACATATCCTTCACATATGGAGGTCAAGGGTAGTCGCCTCTAGCCTTATCATTCATTTGGCATTTTAGTCTAGATTCATTTTAGGTAACAAATCCTTTCAACCTAGAATCATTCATGTGAGTAAACCTTTAACATTCAAACAATCATGCTTAGAAATTTATTGTAGGAAGTATCTCTTCTATACTACAACATAAACATTCAATAATTCATAGTCTAGGCTTTACTCTCAAAGCATCACATCTCATTATCATCATCTATGCTCTACTCTCAAGAAATTAACATGATAGTCATCATATATGCTTAAATCTGAGCAATTGTAGTCATAATTCATCAATCCTATCAAGAGATATCTAAACCCATGAAGTTTCCCTTCAAGGCATAAACCCAATTTCATCCATTCTTGGTTAGAAACATGGAATAGGCATGGGTACATGCAATTTCATCCTAAAGTAATGATTTACTACCAATATAATCATAAACAATCATTATCCACTAAATTGGATCAACATTTGTCAATGCCCACAACATTGGAAGAAACCCTAACTCAAATTGGGGATTTCATTTTCTCAATTGGGGAAAACTAGGGAACTCCACAGATGAAAGAAGTCCATGGATAAATGGCCATAATACCTTGATTACAGAGCCCAAAAATTCTTAATGATTGGAGAATTGACCTTGGCAATAACTTGTACTCTTTTTTCTTCTTCAAGTTCTAGTGAGAGAAATATTTAAGAGTAAGGTCTTAGGTTTTTTTTGAGAGAATGACTTAGGTTGGTTGGGGGGGGGGGGGGGGAATTTGGGAATAAAATACTTATATAATTTTCTAGGTTAAGAGCAAAATGATATAGTATTGCGTTAAGAAATTTTGAAAAGATATTAAAGACCCCAACTTAAAATCTGCAGATTTTCACGCTGAAGCTCGCCAAGAGAACTTGACGACTCTCCGTGTGGACCCTTGGCTCGCCGAAAAAAAATAGTAGCTCCCTCAAGGTTTTAGGTCTACTAAGAGATGTAGTTGAGCATTGGGCGATGTGCCAACTGGATCGGCATGCCCCGACATTGCTCGCCCAAAGGGCTTTCTACGTTGTACACTAGGCGATGGGGTTACTACTTGGCGGATCACCAAGTAGCGTTGGTGACCACACTGGATCGCCAAATTGGCTTGGCCAGAAAATGTTTTCCTTCAACAATTTCTTAGACTTTTTAGGTTCTTTCCCTCTTCCAGGGCATGTTACCCCCACACACTTAGCCCTAGTTTAGCTTACTAGGTTTCGTGGTGTTAGATTATCTCCCTCTTGGGGACATTCATCCTCGAATGACGTTTCTAGACACTTTTCAGAATTAAGGACTTAGTACTAGCAACCCATCATACATGTAACTCATCTAAATGCACACAACCAAGAAGGAACTTCATCTCCAAAGTAAACATAGTCAATGCATCTCAAGGAAGTAGGAACTACATCTATCAACCCAATATGCACTAACTTTCAACATTACTCATTGGCAAGAAGAAACTACCTACACCAAGCTACAACCTTGCTTAACACAATCTCATTGGGCACATATGCAATTTGTTCTCGAAAAGTATAGTTGACATGTTCATCATTTCTTCTCATGAAGTCTATAGGCAAATAATACTCAATGCACAACAACATAAGGCAAACAAATCATAAAACCTATTTTCTTTTAAGACTTAAGTTTTTTTATGAATATGCATAAAACAAGGAAATCATGGAAACACATAAAACACACATGATATCAACAAGAGCAACACAAAAGGAACTCATTACCTCAAGCTAGAATACGAGGAAAAAGATGAGGGTAACGGGACATCATATCAGCTTCAGCCTCCCAAGTAGCACCCTCAACAAGAGGGTTTCTCCATAACACTTTCACGGAAGTAATCTTTTTGTTTTCTCAATTTCTTAACTTGCTGGTCTAGAATCTCTACCGAAACTTCTTCATAGGAAAGGTTCTCTTTCACTTCCAACCCTTCTAGGGGGACTATGGATGTCAGATCTCCAACACACTTTTTCAACATTGAGGCATGGAAAACCAGGTGCACCGATGCCAACTCACTTGTAAAATCAAGCTCATATGCAACCTTACCAAGACGTCTCACAATTTTATATGGGCTTACAAAACGGGGACTAAGTGTCCGTTTCTTTTCAAATCACATCACACCCTTCATGGGTGAGATTTTCAAGTAAACCCAATAGAGCACATCAAATTCTAGGTCTCTCCTTCTATGATCGGCATAAGAATTTTGTTGACTTTGGGCGGTTCTCAATCTCTCTCTAATGAGTCAAATCTTCTCTATAACCTCATGAATTAACTCGGGCCATATCAAGGAAACCTCACCCACCTCAAACCCACCTATAGGAGATATACACCTCCTACCATAAAGATCCTCCAACATAGCCATACAAATACTAGAATTGTAGTTATTATTATGAGCGAATTCAATCAAAGGCAATGGTCATCCCAATTTCCCTTGAAATCAATCACGCAGGACCTTATCATGTCTTCCAATGTTTGGATAGTCCATTTTTCTTGCCCTTTGATTTGTGGATGAAAAGTCGTACTAAGCTTAACTTTAATTCCAAGACTCTTTTAGAAAGACTTCCAAAACTGAAAAAGTAAACAAAGTACCTCTATCGGATATAATGGACAACGGAACTCCATGCAACCTTTCCATCTCTCTCAGATACAATTTAGCATACAATACCACCGAATAGGAAACTTTGACGGGAATGAAATGAGCTGACTTTGTCATCCGGTCTACTATAACCCAAATCGAATCATATTGGCGTCTAGTGTGTGGAAACCCTACTATGAAGTCAATATTCAAATCTATCCACTTCCAAGTAGGAATTCTAATGTCTTGGGATAAACCTCCGTGTTTTTTATGCTCAACCTTCACTTGTTGGCAATTTGGATATTTAGCCACAAATCCTGCAATATCCTTCATCATCCCACTCAGCCAATAGACCTACCGCAAGTCATGGTACATTTTGGTGGCTCTCGAGTGAACAGACTACCGAGAACTATGGACTTTGGATAAAATGTCTTCCCTAAAGTCATCCACATTTGGAACACATTAACAACCTTGGTATCTAAGTACCCCATGTCCCCTTTCAGAGAAAGTGTGAACAAACTTTTTAAGTACTGCTTCTTTCAACTCTACCAAAGTTGGATCAAGACATTGCTTTGCTTTTATATCCGCCAAAAAAGTCAATTATGATCCTTTATGAACCATGAAACCACCCTTGGCGGAGTCTACCAATCGAACACCCAACCGGGGTAACATATGGACACCTCGAACTAACTCTTTTCTATCATCCTCAATATGTGAAACACTACCCATCGATAGTTGGCTAAGAGCATCTGCTACTACATTCGCCTTACCGGGGTGATATAGGACACTCATATCGTAGTCCTTCAACAATTCGAGCCAACTTCTTTGGCGAAGATTCAAGTCCTTTGGGTAAACACATATTGTTAAATTTTATGATCGGTGAAAATATCGACATGGACCCCATTCAAATAATGCCTCCAAACCTGTAAGACAAATACAACCGCCAATAATTTGAGGTCGTGGGTAGGATAATTCTTCTCATGAACCTTTAGTTGCCTTGAAGCATAGACAATCATTTTGCCAGTTTTCATAAGCACACATCCCAACCCAACTCTAGAGGTGTCGCAATATACCACAAAGCCATCCGTACATTCTAGTAAAGTAAACATCAGAGTAGTGGTAAGTCCATCTTTTAAATCTTGGAAACTTTTCTCACAAGCATCCGACCATATGAACTTAGCCTTCTTTTTAGTAAAGGTTGTCAATGGAGAGGTAATCATAAAAAACCCCTCAAAAAATCTCCTATAGTAATCGACCAAACACAAGAAACTTCTAATTGCAGTCGGTGATAGAGGTCTACGACAACTCTTGACTGCATCCATCTTAATCAGATCCACCTCAATACCCTTGCTTGAAACAATATGGCCTAAGAAAGCCACATACCTTAACCAAACTTCACACTTACTAAACTTTACATATAGTTGTTGGTCCTTAAGGATTTGCAATACGATCCTCAAATTATCAATATGCTCATTCTCACTCCTTGAGTAAATCAAGATATTGTCTATGAATATAGTTACGAACATATCAAGGTTGTCTAAACACCCTATTCATCAATTCCATAAACGCCGCCGGAGCATTAGTCAAAACCAAAGGACATAACCAAAAACTCATAATGAATATATCAGTTTCTAAAAGTCATTTTTGGAATCTCTTCTTCTTTCAACCTCAATTGGTGATAACCCGAACGATCATCAATCTTGGAGAAATAACTTGCACCTTGAAGTTGGTCAACCAAATCATCTATTCACGGTAGGGGATACTTATTCTTAATGGTCACCTTAGTCAATTATCGATAATCAATGCACATACGAAGGGACCCATCTCTCTTTCTAACAAATAAAACTAGAGCACCTCATGGAGAGATACTCGGTCGGATAAAACCTTTATCCAACAAATCCTTTAATTGTTGTTTCAACTCCATAAGTTCCACCGGAGCCATTATATAAGGAGGAATAGAGATATGTTGTGTATCCAGAAGACATCAATTTCAAGGTTTATTTCCCTTTCGGAAGAAATACTGGGTAGATCATCCGAGAATACTTCTAGAAACTCCTTTAAAATGGGGGCCGACTAAAGAGAAGAGGTTTCAGAATCCACATCCCTCACCCTAATTATATGGTAAGTACACCCCTTGGAAATAATTTTCTTAGCTTTAAGGTAAGAAACAAATTGACCTCTAGGCATAGAATTTTCCCCTTTAAACTCTAGGATAGGCTCATTTGGAAATTAAAATTTGACCACATGGGTTCTTCAATCAATCGAAGTGTAGCAGGAATGCAACCAACCCATACCAATAATGACATAAAAATCTAGCATGCAAAGCTCTACCAAATCAAAAATAGTAACTCTATATGATAAGGAAACGGGACATCTCCTATAGACCCTCTTAGCCACCACAGAATAATCAATACGAGTAGACACATAAAAAGGTTCTAACAACACATAGGGGAGCACATCAAACCTCATAGCTATATAAGGAATCACAAAGGATAAAGTTTCCCCTGGATCGAGTAAAGCATACACATCTATATGGAAAACTTTTAACATACCAGTCACCACATCTGGAGAACTCTCTCGATCACTTCCAGTTTGGAAAGCCTAGAAACGGTTTTTCTTAGGAGCATTCCCACTCGAACATCTTGGACCGGATAAAGGGTAGAGTTGATCCCTATGAAATACATATCCATTATTCTTAGCAACCGAAGGACAATTCCTTATCTTGTTATCCGTCTTTCCACAAGCAAAGAAAGTATTAGAACTTGCTAGACACTTCCCTTCATGATTTCTCCAATATTTAGCACAAGTAGGCATTGAAGACCTATTACCATCTCCTAGAGGTATTGGGTAAGACAACCTTTCATTATTAGGCCTTGGAGCTAAATTTAAAGAACCTTTAACAGAGAAAGTTTTTTGGAGCCTTGACCGACTCTATCCACCAGATCTAGAATGTGAGTAGTTACCATCATCCACTTTCTCTTTGCCTCTCTTGATCTTTCCTTGAGCTTTTCTTCCTCAATTTGTTGGGCATGCACCATAAGGTGAGAAATTTCCATGTCATGAACAAGCACAGGGGTGCAGAACTCTCTGACTACCATGTTCGACACTCCTGATACAAACTTACTCATCATGGCCCTATGATCTGCCACAATGGAAGGAGCATATTTGGATATTTGAGTGAACCTCAAAGCATACTCCCTTACACTTATATTTCCTTCGCTAAGGTTAATGAACTCAAGTAACTTGGCCTCTCTCATCTCAAGAAAGAAAATAACTTTTGAACCATTTCAATTATATGGGACCCATTTCCACCGGCCTTTCCTCTTTCCATTGATTAAACCAAATCTGAGCAACTCCTTTGAGTTGATAAGAGGCTAACTCCGCCTTTTGTACCGGATTCACTCCCATAATACCAAGTATCTTATAGACCTTGTCGATAAACTCTTGAGGGATTTCTTTAACTTTGGAACCATAAAATTTGGGAGGGTTCAGCCTCGTAAAATCCCTCAATGTTGATGTCACCGTACCCATAATTGGGTTCACGGGGGCTACCACCTCTCTATTGGCTTGTGCCATCATGGCTTGAGCCAACACATGGAATGCCGACCTAAACTCCGCATTTGTTACATTCTCAGCCAAAGGATCAATCAAAGCTTGAGGAGGAGCTTGGGGAGAAACTTGAGGAGGAACCTCTTGATCAACATTGCCTCCCTCCTTCCTTCTAGAATTATTTCTTCTAGTATTCATATCGTGAAAACCATCAGGTAAGGGTTTAGATAAAGACCTTATAGAGTTAAATTCCATCGCACGACTTAGAGAAATGAAGAAGCAAAGTTTCCTAAACATCAAATAGAATCTAATTGATAAATGTGGCGCACTTCGGACTTATGAACAAGACTCTACTAGACGTGGCTTTAGAAATCCTAGAACCTTTTTCAATCTTGTGTTCTGATACAAAGTTTGTGACGACCTAGGGGTACCCCATAGATTAAACAAGGCGTATAAGACTCTGAGAGGCCTCATAGAAGTCACTTATCATATAATAACATAAAGTAATAGAAATGAGCAGGAATTTTAAACTTTTCAATACAATCAAAGTCATTTATAAAATGAGCCGAAGTCTAATTTCATTGTCTCAAACAATCTTACATAAGAGACTAAATCTTGGGACGTAGCCCTTACAATAGTCCAACATGAAAAGAAAGACATAAAAGAAAAGCATAAACGAAAGTGGTGATCACATCCTCGAGCACAATGACGACTCCCCAAATCTTCACTTCCTTCATCAACAACGAAGCTACCAATGAGTGTGGGAATCAATATCGCCGGACCCTACATTGGATAAGAATGTAGGCAAAGTATGCATTAGTACAATCAAGCACTAAAAATGATGGCTAACATAAACAATATATAATAAGCATTAGTCAACATAAAACATAAGGCATAAGCATCATCAAGATATAATAAACATCATAATAAAAGAGAAATACTTCCTTAAGTAGCCTTACTTAACCTTAGCCAGGATATGGGTCATCTTCCTCTAGTCAAGCTAACATCATAGAAGGCATATCTAGCAATATTCTAATCAAATCATCCTCATAGCATTACATTATTCATACTTACTTTTAAATACATGGGGGTTCACCTATTTTTCTAACTTACAAAGGATAATAGGTATTCACCTCTTCCCTTACTTTTAGATCGCGGATACTCGCCTCCACAATCTCATCATATGACACGAGTACTCTCCTCCACATCATATTATAAGGAGCATGGGTACTCGCCTCCATATCCATTTATCGTAGTAAGAACGTGGTGGAATCACCCCTTGTTTGATCCTAAGGAGTATTGGAAATCACCACATATCCTTCACATATGGAGTTCAAGGTTACTCGCCTCTAGCCTCATCATTCATTTGGCATTTTAGTCTAGATTCATTTTAGGTGAGAAATCTTTCAACCTAGAATCATTCATGTGAGTAAACCTTTCACATTCATACAATCAAGCTTAGAATTCATTGTAGGAAGTATCTCTTCCATACTACAACATCAACATTCAATAATTCATAGTCTAGGCTTTACTCTCAAAGCATCTCATCTCATGATCATAATATATGCTCTACTCTCAAGAAATTTACATCACAGTCATCATATATGCTTCAATCTAAAAAATTCTAGTCATAATTCCTCAATCCTATCAAGTGATATTTAAACCCATGAAGTTTCCCTTCAAGGCACGAAACCCAATTTCAACCATTCTAGGTTAGAAATATTGAATAGGAATGGGTACATATAATTTCATCCTAAAAATATGATTTACTACCAATTCAATCATAAAAAATCATTGTCCACTCAATTGGATCAACACTTGTCAATACCCACAACATTGGAAGAAACCCTAACTCAAATTCGGGATTTCATCTTCTCAATTGGGGAAAACAAAGAAATGCATGGATGAAAGAAGTCTATGGATGAAAAGCCATGATGCCTTGATTGCAAAGCCCAAAAAATGCTTAAGGATTGGGGAATTGACCTTTGCCCTAGCTTGAACTATTTTTTCATCTTCAAGTTCTAGTAATAGAAATATTTGAGAGGAGGCTCTTGGGTTTTCTTTTGTTTCTTGAGAGAATGACTTAGGTTGGGGGGGGGGAGGATATTTGGGAGTAAAATCATTATATACTTTTCTAGGTTAAGAGCAAAACGATGTAGTATTGCATTAAGAAATTTTAAAAAGATATTAAAGATCCCAACTTTAAAATCTGCATCTTTTCAAGCTGAAGCTCGCCAAAGGAACTTGACCACTCGCAAATTTGACCATTGGTTCACCGAAAATTGCAGTAGCTCCTTCAAGGAGGCAGGTCCACTAGGTGATGTGGTTGAGCATTGGGTGATGCGCCAACTGGATCGGCGAGCCCTGACTTCACTCCCAAAATTTCCGGTACCTAGGGTTCCTAGGTTGTCCACTAGGCGATAGTGTTGCTACTTGGCGGATCACCAAGTAGCTTTGGTGACCACACTGCCTTGCCAAATTGGCCTGGGAAGAAAAAAAATTCATCCAATAATTTCTTAGACCTCATAGTCTCTTTCCCTCTTCCATGGCATGTTACCCCTATACACTTAGCCCTAGTTTAGCTTACTGAGTTCTGGGGTGTTACATAAAGTGGTGCAACCATGTGTCAGTGATCCCATTTCTCCACTCTCTGTAACGATACATCTTTGTCCCTTACTATTATAGTAAAAATCCTAGTTCTCGTCTCCTTCCAAGGGCTAAACTACGTCCCAAAAATTTGTTCCATTTATGACTCTAGCTCCTTTAAATTCTATTCGAGTAGTGTCTTAACACATCCTACACCTTTTCATACGACCCAATGATGATTTTGAGATTTCAATTATTTAGGGCGTTGTTTTCATACTTTTAGTATCCTTAATGCCTGATTTATACTATAAACTTATATTAATGTATTGATTTGTAGGTAGGAAAACAAAAGAGAAATGAAAGAACAACAAAGCTGAAGATCACCGACTCCACTTGGCAATCCACCGAATGGCCACTTCAACCACCGACAGTTACAATATGCCACTTCTGAGATCAGAGAAATTAGGTGAAGGCTAAACCTTATCGGCGATGCGCCAATTGGATTGCCGAAAAGGATTTACCCCCCCTCCCCGAGTTTTACCGAAGAATCAATTAGGATGCAGGAAAAATAGCAATCTAAAGGAGAAAATGGCACATTGGGGATTCCATCGGCAATCCTGACATAGACCGCCTAATGTCACAATGCGCATTAGATGAAAACTCAAGATAAAAAGGCGATGGACAGGGGAAATTGGGGAATCTCCGACCTATTGGCGAAGCACAACTTACCTTATCGATTCCCCCAAAGGTCAATTTTTGAAAGGGTATTAATTGATTTTTTTAAAAGAGAGAAGACATTCAAACATTGTGAAAACTCATACATAGAACGAAAACATTGTTCTTGTTTAGTTTTGAAAGAATTTTCAAGTAGATTTTGAGTTAGGTTTTGTAATAGAAGCTACATTGGATCATTTTAAGTTTTTGGATATCAATACCCAGCCATGGAAAATGTGGTAGGTATTGAATTCTTACTTTATATGATTAATATGGGGTGTGATGGATGTTGGGGATTACTGATCTTATTATTATTTTGAAATGGGTTTGATTTATAGTTGTTGTTCAATTGATGAATTGAATGTTTGTTTCAAATTCACTTAGTGCTTTATGCTTGCACTAGAGAGAGGTGTAAAACCAAGGTTATAATTTATCATTTGAAGTAATTGCATTGTTGTGAGTTTTGCTCGAGAGAGTGAATTCTAAGCTTAATTCTACTTATCTAGTTCAAGAGAGTAGATAAATTGAGGTTTTGGGATGTATATAATGTTTAGCTTGTGGAGGTTCTAGTGAACTCACCTGACTCGTAATAGTTGTTCAACAAAAATCCATTATATCTAAGGTTCAGCCTACCCACTAAGATCTAGAAACCGTTAGTAATTACCAACTACCCATTTAGCAAAATTGACAATTAGTCGGTCACGCCCCCAGTATATCTTAATTACTTTATTACCCCAGGTGGTCTTGATTGTTTAGTTGCTACTTGACAACCATTTCCCCCATATGCCCTCTGTGTCACCCTTTCGATTTATTTAAGTGTGTTCGATAATCTATCTTCCTACGACCGATTAAATCGCATTTATAACTTCATAATTGAATTAGAACTTGTACCGCTCCTTGTGGGTTCGACCCCAACTCACTTGTTTGTTTTTATACTAGATTACGATCGTCTACACCTAGTATCAGATGAGGTGTAGTGGAGCATTAATCAAAATGGTGCCGCTGCTGGGAAGTGGTGTTTAGAATTCTCTTATTGAAGTTTGAATTGTGATCTCTTTGTGTTGTAGTTGAATCGACTTACCTTTTTGTTGTGCGCTTTTTATTATCAGGTGACAAATTGATTGCAAATGAAAGTGTCGTGAACCAACTTCGTCACCAAAATGATGGTGGTGATTTCTTTCACGCCAATGAAGCTTTATTAGGGGAGTAGGTGTTATTCGCCTACCTCCGATTGTGGATCATGCTCCATTCCATGTGACAAAAGCAATGATATAACTCTTGCAAGCTAAAGGCATATTTGGGGCTATGGATCATGAGAATCCCTATGAGAACATTAGGAACATTGTGGAGATATGTAGCCAGTACTAACTCAAGGATATTTCACAAGAATTCGTTCGACTCCGGTTGTTCCCTTTATCTTTAATGGGGAAAGGAACCAAGTGGTTAGCAGGGCTACCGAGGGACTCCATTCATCATAGGCGGAGCTTACACATTCATTCTACATAAGGTTCTTTCCACTCTCCAAGATGGTGAAATTGCTTGACAACATCCAAAACATCAAGTGGGTACCGATTCATGAAACATGGCTGAGATTTCAAAAGTTGCTATTACAATGTCCTACACATGGGCATCTAGGTGATGTGATACTTTAATATTTTCAGCGGAGTTTAGACTCAGGGAAAGAAGGAGTTGCCGACCAGCTAGCCCAATGAGGGATAATGCTACAACCATTTGAGGTAGCCTCGTTCATTCTCTATGAAATGAAAAAGATTAATGAGTTATGGTACATTGAAGAGGACCAAGTTTCCCCCTTAAAATTTTTAGATGACAAAAGATCAACTTGACAAAGAGAATGAGAGGGATGAGAATATTATCAAAATGATGTCCCAAATGGAGTTGTTACAAAAAAAAGTGCTACAAAGGGTTGGTGAACCAAAAGAAGTCAGAAGAGTGTTTAGACTTGAGGAGGGTTCTCACTAGAGCTACTTAAAGGCGGCTGAGAATCAAGGTTAGATCTCGCATATGTAAGAAAAGCGGAGACGATACTATCAATATTTAACTGAACAAAATGATCCTTGGAGGAGAGAAGAGAGTCATGAAGAGTACAACATACAATCAAGTGATAGCCCAAGATCAAAGGGTAGTTCGGGTAACCTACGAGTGGATGAATTGTTGTCATCTATCCTAGATAAAGTTGAAGGATTTGATGACATGCTTAAGGAGATAAAAGTTGATTTCTCATCATTGAATAATAAAGTGAATTCTCTCGCGGATGCAATCAAATAACTTCAGGGCAAACTGAGCCTGCTTTAAGTTCAATTTGAACACATTGTATTTGAAAGGGGTGATTAGTGGCACGAGCCAGGGGTACCCCGTAGATATAACAAGGCATACGAGATCCCGAGAGGCCTCATACAAGCCACATAACATATCATAACATAATATAACAGAAATAAGTTGAAATTTAAAACATTTTTCATAACATGAAATTTTCATAAACATAGTGGAAGTCAATACACTTGTCTATGTAACACCTGAAAAACTAGTAGGTTAAACTGGAGCAGTACGTAAGGGTTCTAGAGCTTTACATTAGAGATAGAATCTTAAATATGACTTACCTACTTAGAATGAAGGTTTAAGGGTTAGGGAATCAAGGTACGACCCCTTAAGGACCGACAAAGGGTCCTTGAGGGGGACCAAAAATAGTCCCTTAGAATCTACCCAAAAATGGGCCACCTACGAATGGGACTCACGCTCCGTGGTAAGGGGTCGTTGGTCAAGACCCCAATTGTGGACTTGCAGGAATCCACCCATAGATGACCAGCATGGCCCGTAGGTCGGGGTCTCATCGGTTGGGCAGTCCACTCCTTAGGCGGTTTTAAGTTAGGGGTTAGGGGAAGGTTCTAGAATTAATTAGTTATTAAGTAGGGTCATTTTTTTAGTAATTAGACCACATATATAAAGCTAATAGACCTTTAATTAAATGATTCTAAATCATTATTTTAGTTCACCCAAAGAGACCCAATTCCCTCAAGAAATTCTCTCTTTAGAAGTAAAGAAAAAGAACAAGAAGAAGAAGAAGAAGGAGAAGAGAAGAAAGCTAGGGAAAATTCCTCTATTGATGCAAGATTTGTGAGGGATTTATAATCAAGGTATGATTGCTTATTAATCCATAGATTCTTCAATCCATGGAGCCCCCTAGATTTCCCCGAATTGTGAAGATGAACCCCAATTCTAGTTAGGGTTTGTTCCTATATTGAGTATGATTCCAATTGAATAGATAGTATTTGTTTATGATTGATTTAGTTTTGAATTATGTTATTATGAAGATATTATGTATTTTCCATGGAAAATCCATGTCTAATTGATTGAAGTAATGTGGTTTGTGCCTTAAAGATGGAAATTGAAGACTTATTCTAGAATTGATGTTATGAGTAGTAATTGTTCAAGATTAGAAACATGAAAACATGAATTGAACTATATTATAGTATATATGATGGATCATGCCTAGTAAATCTTGAAGTTGAACCTCTATAATGACTTATTACTAGAATTACTTGATAATGATGAATGCGATTAGAATGCCTTGCAGTCTAGGTATGTATATGATGATTGTAAGGAGGAGAGTTTTGAGAGTACGGCGTCTAGTCATGAATTATGTATGTTAAGGATCCAAGAGTGAAGCTTATAGGATAATGGTAGACTTTAGATAGAATTGTTATGGAAGGACTTTATCCACCTAATCTACCTCGTGAATATTTGAATGCATAAAGTGATAGGATCACATGAGTTAGGATGATATCCATGTCTAGTGCTTGAACCCTAAGTGTGATGCTTGAAAGTAAGTTTTGAACCTCAAGGAGGTGAAGAATGAGATTATGCTTGTAGTAATTGAACTACTTGAATTATGAATATATCATCCATTTCTAATTTAGTCATTCCAGAAGTGTTGGTTTGATATGAGCTTTGAACCTTGAAAGGGAAAGATATGATATTATGCATGTTTGATGAAGTCTAGTACATGCTTGAGAAACACTTTGAGATTAAAGTGAATATGCTTATGACCTAGTTGTTGTGTTGTTGAAAGGTTGTTCTCATATACACAATTAGGCATGAATATGATATGATGTGAAAGGTTTGTCACATATAGTGAATCTACGGTTGGAAGACTAGTCTCACCTAATGAACCTACGAGATTTAGTATGAATTATGTTGGATTGAGTATCAAGACATTCTTTCACAAATATTAAATTAAGTCAAGACTTAATGGGATATCAATGGGACTTAATGTCTAGCACCAAGTGGATATGAATATGAGATGAAAGCTTCTACACTAGTTGAGTCTGACTTTCCAAATAGGTTCCTTCTACCATAGTTGAGTCCGGGTTCCCAAAGTATGTATCTCATGAGATGGAAACCTTATTGTCACGACCCAGGGGTTCCCCCCTAGACGTAACATGGCGTACTTGACCCCGAAGAGGTCTCATACAAGCCCTTAGCATATCATAACATAATATAATAGAAAAGTACGGAAAATTTAAAAGTTCTTTTAAACCATACAATCAAAAACATTTTCATAAAGCAAGCGGAAGTCTTTACTACACTTTTGTCTCAAACCATCTATTAAACTCTTGAATAATAGTCTTGGGACGCAGCCCATACCAAGTTTAAAACATAAAGAAATGACATAAAGGAAATAACTCAAAGCTAGGAGGACTCACCAAAAATCTTCAACTTTTCTTGCTCCTTAGAAACCTAGCCTCCGAAGGAACTCAATCTCCAAAACCCTACATTTGATTATAATGTAGGAAAAGTATGCATTAGTACAAAATGTACCAAGTATGATAGCTAGCACAATATCATAAGAGCATCTCAAAATGGTTAGTCAACATAATACATAAGAATAAGAGATATAACATAGTCATAGCATAATCTCCAACATAAGCATCATATAATCACAAGTCAACATAAGACATATGTAATGAGCGTAGGAGATAAATCATGTTCATGGCATAGTCTTTACTTAGACCATCATACTAACATTTTTCAACCCGTAGTCTTTCATATTATAAGAGTACTACTTCTCAAGCCACCTCAAAGCATACTTGTGCAATGCATGAACGACATCCCATAATACCATTCAACCTAAGTACCCCTTTTTGGTCATTCTTGGGCATAGTCCACATTCATAGTCAAGACTTAGGTTTTCATATCATAAGGGCACTATACTCCCAAGTGACCTCAAATCACACTTGTACAATGCATGAACGGTATCCCGTAATACCATTCACACTAAGCGTAACCTTGAAGTCAACATAGTCATACTTACCCTCCTTTGGTCTCATTCTTTAGCTAACTTCATATAGACAAGGGAACTACCATACTTAGTCAATCATATCATAGAAGGCAACTATAGCACAATACTATCTCAAGATACATCACTCAAAAGAACTCTTTCTTAAACAACCCTAAGTCATACTTGTGCAATGCGTGAATAGCATCCCATAATACTATTCATGCTAAATACTACTTTTAGGTCCTCATACTAATACTCCTTGGTTTTAAACCTAGTTCCTCTATTTACCTTTAGAACACTATGAGGTACTATCTTAAGAACATCTTAGCTCATTATTAGATTGAACCCTATGAGATACTACGTTTAGCATGTCTAGGTTCATTATTAACATGGACCTTATGAGATACTACCTTAGGCGTGTCTAAGTCCATTCATACTATGGAACACTATGAGGTACTTCATTAAGTAAGTCTTAGTTCAATTATGCTTTAGAACACTATGAGATACTTTTTCAAGCATGTTTTAGTTCATTGGATATGGAGATTGCTACTAGAAACCTTAACTCAACTATGTGAAGGCTTCCATCTCATGAGACCTAACTTTGGGGAAAACCCACACTCTACTACGTAAGAGTTCCTCCTTTAACTTGGATAGTCCTCACATAAACTAGGTGTGGTTCTCCTTTCTACTTGGAACCCGAACCCTCTCTTGTCTGATGCTCCACCTCATTGTCAATATCCACTTGGAGCCAAGCATACACCCCCAAGATTTACTTGTTAAGCCTTGCTTAACACTCAGGTCTCATGGAAGGATGTACTTGACTACCAATCCATGTTCTAGTGATTCTATCAGTTTATATGTAATGACCCGAGAGCACCCCCTAGCCGTTACATGCGTAATACACCTCTCAGAGGTCTTATACAAGCCTTAGCATTCATTCATCGCATAGATCATAAAAATCACTAAGAATTTAAAACTTTTATTCAATAAAACCATAAGACTTCAAGATTCATCAACATTTGAAAACATCAATACGCAAGCGGAACTACTAAGTCTCTTTAGCCAATCTTAGACAAGAACTTAAAACATAATAAGGGACACAGCCCTTTACAAATGAAATGAAACTTAAGTGTCTATTACAATGACTAAGAAACTTCTAAACATAGTCCTCG
>JAJOOS010000421.1:0-54139 GCA_029582725.1 Solanum chiquidenum
TGTATAATACACTTTTAATTCATATTACAAAGAACAATTTATTATTCACATATAATACAAGTTTTATTGATGGATAATACATTTATCACACATTTTAAAACATTTATAATACAATGTGTCAACTTCTTACCAAATAAGAATAATATATTTTTAAAAATAATTATAATACATATATATTGCATACTTAATTCACTTTTAATACATATTGCAGATTTAACATATTATTGCTATAAATGGTAATAAATAAAAAGTATCGCTAAAATCAGTAATTATTTATTAAAAGGCACCCATCCAAGTAATTTTTCCTTTTAAGTATATATATAACAAAAAATTGAAAATAGAGTTTTATGTAATTTCTCACCTTGAACCACATTATCTCTCTTTGCATTTGAAGCGCTGCTCCAGAAACCTTGAAAATATAGCTTATCCTTTGCACTTCTTTTACACTCCGCCACTACCTCCTCAAGTAGTAGACCTGTTTGTTTCTCCGGTACATATCTTTCTGGGAGTACCCCCGAAGTTTGAAGCAATTTTAGCACTACAAACGAATGATATTAATTAAGCTTGTCTTGGTACAAAATAATGAGACATTGATTAAGGTCAAGTAGATCTTACATGTAATGAATTGACTCCTGGCCATGAAAATCAAGCTAATAAACTTTCTCCAAACCGGAGAATAACCTCCTTCAATGAATCTCTTCAAATTTTCTTCCCGGTTACTGATAACTAAGGACTTTACAGATAGAATGTGTAAGACACTAATTTTTTCTTGTAACGTTTTACTGGCTAATTTTCTGTCCTTCTTAAGTATATATAATGCTACATGAACGTAAGTGAAATCAGGCAGAATTAACAGAAAAACTCCATTAACAAGGAGCTAACATTGAAGGAGATAAACTCTCATTATTTGAGTTCAAAGATTAAGTAATACATCAGTGTAAGACTTGTATTTATAGCTAATTCCTATTACATTGTGTAACTGACTTCTAGAATCTACTAATAGAAAGTTAGTTATAACTAATTATTGGAAAAGACTAATCTGCCCTTTATTAATCCTAACAGCTTTAACTTGTACTCTTCTTGCTTCCTCATCAGCTCATATCTCAACACTCCCCTTCAAGCTAGGAGGTGTAAAGATGTTCAACACACCTAGCTTGGATACTAGATGTTCATGTTGTACCCTGGACAATCCTTTTGTCAAAATGTCTGCTGGTTGCTCTTGTGTAGGTAGATAGTCTATTTTGATCAAGCCTTGTTGTAGTCTTTCCCTTATGAAATGGCAGTCTATCTCTATATGCTTTGTCCTCTCGTGATACACTGGATTTGCAGCGATTTGTATGGCAGCTTTACTGTCACTATATACTTGCACTGGTAGCTTAATATCTGCTCCTACTTCTTTCAACATTCCAAGTAACCACACCAACTCTGAGACTGCAGATGCTAGGCTTCTGTATTCAGCTTCAGCTGAACTTTTGGACACTGTGGTCTGCTTCTTTGCTTTCCATGACACCAATGACTTGCCTATCTTGACCATGTACCCTGTAACTGATCTTCTAGTAAGTGGACATGAAGCCCAATCAGCATCACAAAATGCAGTGACTAGTTCATCTGAGGAACTAGCCAGCAATAGACCTTGACCAGGTTCCTTTTTTAAGTATCTCACCACTCTCAATGCAGCATCCATATGTGACTTCTTTGGTTGCTGTAGAAATTGACTCAAAGTCTGTGTGCTAAAGGATATGTCTGGCCTTGTCATGTTAAGATATAACAGCTTCCCAATTAGTTTCTGGTACATTGTCTGATCTGCCAATGGATCCTCAGAATTATCTCTCAGTTTTACCTGCTCATCATACTGTCTTGATGTTAACTTAACATTGACATCAATAGGGGTTCCTGCAGGCTTGGCTGCTGTCATACCAACCTCAGTTATAAGTTCCAGAGCATACTTCCTTTGATGCATCAGTATACCATCTGCTGATCTACTAAACTCAATACCTAGGAAATACTTTAGTTCACCTAGGTCCTTCATCTTGAAAGCCTTTTGTAGTGCCTGTTTAGTGTCTTCTATTAGTTCAAGACTGCTGCCAGTAATTAACATATCATCCACATAGACTAGCACAATACAAATTCCAGCTTCTGACTTGTTGATGAATAATGAGTAATCATATTGGCTTTGTTTGAACTTAAGAGCAACAAGAGCTTCAGTCAACTTGTGATTCCACTGCCTTGGAGCTTGCTTGAGCCCATACAGTGACTTTGTCAGTCTACACACCTTCTCCCCTTGACTGACAAAACCTTGTGGAAGCTGCATATAAATTTCATCCTGTAGATCTCCCTGCAAGAAAGCATTAAAAACATCCATCTGATGAATATGCCAGTGCCTTGAAGATGCAAGAGAAACAATAGATCTCACAGTCACCATCTTAACAACTGGTGAGAAAGTTTCCTTGTAATCAATACCCTCTTGTTGGCTATACCCCTTAGCTACCAATCTGGCTTTAAACCTCTCAACTTCCCCTGTAGCTTTGTACTTAATCTTATATATCCACCTGCAGCCTATAGGCTTCTTTCCTTGGGGTAAATCTGTGATCTCCCAAGTGTTGTTGTCCTCCAAGGCTTGAATCTCAGTTTTCATAGCATCAACCCATCTAGGATCCTTAACTGCATCTGAGTAGGTACAAGGTTCTTTCAGAGAGGAGGTAGCAGCTATATAACATTGATATGTAGGAGAGAGGTGACTATAGCTCATGTAGTTGCATAAGGGATACTTTACATCCTTACTTATGTTGAGAGAGACAAAATCCTTCATCCATTGAGGTTTGTGTGTAGTTCTTGAGGACTTTCTAGTATCAACTGGGACAGCCTGCACAGGAACCTCTTGGACTGTTTCCTCAATGATGTCAGTAGCCTGAGAAGTGGTCAAGGGATCAGGTACCTCTAACTCAGGTTCTGAATAAGGAGAAGCAGTTGTAACTGTATCTTCATTACACTGAGTTGTAACAGGAGCCTGATAAGGAGGGTCTTGAAGGATGAAATCTGAAGCCTGCAAATTGTCTACAAATACTGGTTGGCTATCAGTGATGTCTGTATATGAAAAAGGGAACACTTCTTCCCTAAATATGACATCTCTACTGACAAAGAATGATCTAGTAGCAATGTCAAATAGAATGTACCCCTTCTGTATTTCTGAATATCCCATATGAACTGCAGTTCTAGACCTGGGCATCATCTTATCATGTGCAGGAAGAACCTTTGCAAAACATAAGCAACCAATAGTTCTGAAGTGTGATAAGTCTGGCTTTCTACCATATAGCTTCTCATAGGGAGTTTGAAAGTTAAGCACACTACTAGGTAGTCTATTAATAATATGTGATGCAGCTAGCACACAATGTCCCCAGAACTTTAAGGGAATTTTTGCCTGAAACCTTAAGGCCCTTGTAACCTCAAGTAGGTGTCTGTGCTTTCGTTCAGCCACTCCATTCTGCTGAGGAGTGTAGGGACATGATCTCTGATGAATAACTCCCATCTCCTTAAACATAGTCTCACACACAGAATTCACAAACTCAGTACCATTATCAGTCCTTATCACTTTGATGGTTTTAGCAAACTGATTCTTAACAAACTTTAGAAACAGTTGTATAGACATGCTCACATCATATTTATGCTTTAATAGAAAAATCCAGGACATCCTTGAGAAGTCATCAACTATTGTAAGAAAGTATTTATTTCCATCAAAAGTAGTTGTGCTATAAGGACCCCAGAGGTCAACATGAATCAAATCAAAACTGTTTGAACTTTTTATGCTACTAGATGGAAAAGTAAGTCTTGTCTGTTTAGCATAGGGACAGACTAGACACTTAGACACTCTACTTATACTTTGATTATTCATATCAAACATCCTAGCAAGAACTCCTGAGGACACATGTCCTAGTCTTTGATGCCACAGCTCCAACTCTGAGGCAGTTTGAGCAACTGACAGTGCAGTATCTTTCTTATCAGTGTACAAACATCCCTCCTTTTCACAAAGTATTTTTTGAGTATACAGACAGCCTTCTTCTTCACCAATCTCCTTCACCTTTCCACTGTAAAGTTCCTGGAAAACACAACAATTAGGGAAAAAAGTGACTGAGCACCCAAGTTCCTTTGTTAGTTTGCTCACTGACATCAAATTATACTTGAATTCAGGTAGATAGAAGACATTGGAAATGATACTTCTATCTGATAGAGCACACGAACCAACATGAGTCACCTGTGTAGTGTTTCCATTAGGCAAATACACACTCTTAGGAACCTCTAACTTGATCACAGATCCTTTGATAAGCATATCCAACTGAGACACCATATGATTTGTTGCACCAGTATCTACAATCCACACTTTACTATTTTCAGAGACAAAGAAAGTTTTACCTGCAGTGTGAGCAGCATGTGCAGGATAACAGTCTGAAGAAGTAGATTCATTCTTGCTCTGAAAACCTGTGAGAATATGATCATATTGTTCCTTTGTAAAAGTGCAGCCCTGAAGAAGTTGTTTGACCTTCATCTCAGCTTGACTCATTGCTTTGTGCCCTTTGGAATTTTCTATCACTTCATCAGTAACCTGAGTAGTATCAGATTTCCTTCCCCATCCCGAAACAGGAACATTGGTATTCATACCATATGAGAAGTGTGCTAGCTGATGGTGTGATTTTGAGAAAGTCCCCTGTACCTTCCTTTTAGACTTGAAGTCTGGTGGATATCCAACAATCTTATAACAAAATTCTTTGATGTGACCCTTACAATGACAGAAATCACATATCAAAATGGAATTCTTTTTGAACCTTTGACTTGGTCCTGAAGAAGTGCCAGTTTTAGAAAACATAGCGACAGAGTCTCCTCCAACTGAGTTTAATCCCATGCTGTTAGTGACTGAAACCACAGCCTTTTGGCACTCATCCCCCACTATCATAGCATATGCATGATTAGTAGTTGGTAAGGGATTCATCATCAATATTTGGCTCCTAGCCTGATGATAAGACTCATTTAACCCCATCAAAAATTGATATAATCTCTGTCTATTCAAATGAGCAACAAATCCTTTAGACTTGTCACAGTTACAGCAAGGAGCAGGAACCAAAGCTTCAAACTCATCCCATAGTGTTTTGAGTTTTGTGTAGTACACAGACACAGAATCAGTGCCCTGATGTAATGAGGCAATGTCCTTATGTAGACTGTAGGTTCTAGATCCATCTATCCTGTTAAATCTCTCTTTTAAATCATTCCAGACTTGAAAAGCACTGGATGCAAAAGCAATACCACTAAGCAGACTCTTTGACACTGAATTCATTAACCACGAAAGTACAATTGCATTAACCCTTTCCCATTGTCCCCACAGTTCTTCACCAAACATCTCTTTCATACAGGATCCATCTACTAGCCCTACCTTGTTCCTTCCTAGTAGTGCTAGTGTAATGGAACGATTCCATAAGGTATAATTCTCAACCCCAATCAATTGAAAGGAAATGATGCTAACTCCACTAATATCAGCAGGACTAAGGAAGAGAGGATGATTGTAATCGATACCTTGTCCAGATGCAACATGAAGTGGTGTTGATGTAATTCCATTCTGGCCATTGTTGAATGTTTGATCCAGATCTACAGTTGCTCTGTTAGTTTCCATTTCTCTGATGCTCCAATCAATCAACAGTCGCGGAAGCAAATGACAAACAACACAATTTGAATAACAGATCCTAGCTTAGATCTGCAATTCTACTGAAACAATTTGAGGAATCTGTGAATTGAATACTCAATTCTTTGATTCAAACACCAATCACCTTCCACAGAGATTGTTGTGGAATGGCTCTGATACCATGAACGTAAGTGAAATCAGGCAGAATTAACAGAAAAACTCCATTAACAAGGAGCTAACATTGAAGGAGATAAACTCTCATTATTTGAGTTCAAAGACTGAGTAATACATCAGTGTAAGACTAGTATTTATAGCTAATTCCTATTACATTGTGTAACTGACTTCTAGAATCTACTAACAGAAAGTTAGTTATATCTAATTATTGGAAAAGACTAATCTGCCCTTTATTAATCCTATCAGCTTTAACTTGTACTCTTCTTTCTTCCTCATCAGCTCATATCTCAACACACTCTCCAATATTAAGGCAACAACCTAACAACTAGATTTAATCTTCTAGAAACGAATTGAAGACCTACTTGAAACAATTCAAATGGAATTAACTCTAACAACTAAATTTAATCTTCTCGATAAGATTAGACTTATTAAAAGACAATTCAAATGACAAACAACTATAACAACTAATAGAATGATTAACAAACTTGATTAGCTAAATAGCAAGGAACGGAATAGGAATCAAACGTGGGACGAAACATAGGTAAATTACATAAGAACAGACTATATTTGATAGATAATAGTAAATGTTTATTCACAAACATATATTTGATAGATGATAGTAAATGTTTGTTCACAAACAATTTTTTGATAGATGATAGAATAGACTAGAAAACTTTAGACAATATTTTATACACTGAGTATCAATCAATAGATTTGAAAATCATCTTTAGAAGCTCTTAGGACTAGATATCATTGTAGGTAAAGCTTATATTAGACTAGAAAACTGAAACCTGTTTCACCATGATTATTTTTCTACAACTATTAAAGTTGTAACTGATTTATAACCATTTTTCGATAAACAATATGCGTGCGGCCAAGCTTCAGAAACCCTTAGGACTAAATACTTGTAGCCCCATTCTTTTGCAAGATCATCACAACTCTTTAGCAAGACATTCGCAACTTTCTGCCTCATGCATTAGCATATCAGTATGAGTTAGCCAAATTTTGTAAGCCTTCGTCTTTTTTGGACAACCAACCACACAATGAACTTATTTAAACCTAGGGTGTGTAGAAATCTCACGTCTAGGATTAGAGAAATCAAGGATTGTATTGATAAAAATAATGTTGAGTTACAACCTCCTTATATATGAGAGAATTGTAGAGTCCTAAGTTAACTATACTTAGAGTGCTACTACAATACCTATTACTACTATATAATAATAATAATGCAAATATAAATAATCTAATCCTAGTTGTACTATAATCCTAATCATATTCTAATCCTAGTCGTAATATAATCCTAATTAATATAAGTAGTCTAATCCTAGTGCGACTCTAATTCTACAACACTGTTGTAAACTCGTCAGCCAGCTTCGTTGGACATGTTCCTTTGACATGTTCCAATCGTCAGCTTCCTTCTTCATCAACACTTGATGTAGACACATTAGTCATCTGTGTTGGAAAGAAAAATTTGCATGACTGATGTGTCTACATCAAGTGTTGAGTCCATGCATTTTATTACATTTGCATGAATTAAAAAAAAAGTAGAGGAAACAGACTTGGAAGAAATGTCTAAATAACGAAAAATTTGACGCAAAATAGGAGAAGACGGATGACCAAGACGATAATGCCAAGTTGAAACCGACGAGAGATGAACAGAATATGCTGAGTGTGATGAAGTGGGAGTTGATACGGACTTGGATTTGATAGGCCACTCATAAACTCCATCTCTAGGTTCTCCCGCTACCAGAAGTGCCCCCGTGCGACAATCCTTCACAACAAATGAAGAAGGTGAGAATTTAACAGAAACATTATTTTGATTGCACAATTGGTAAACAGAAATCAAATTCTTTTTTATTTTTGGAACACACAGAACATTAGAGAGGTGAAGAGGGCGAGCAAAAGTATTAAGAGTAGTGGAACCACTATGTGTCACACTCAAAGATTTACCATCACCAATCATAACATCATCACCATCATAATCAGTATTTAGTGACAGATTCTGGAGGTCACTAGTAACATGATGAGATGCACCTGAATCAACCAACCAATCAGCGGAGCCGGTGGAAGATGAAACAAAGTTGGCACGTGGTTGAGAGGTGCCTGTTGAATTTGAAGTCACAGAAGATTCCATAGAGGGGGCAAACCATGGAAAAACTGCCTGCAATTTTTGGCATTGCTTAAAAACATGCCCAGGATTGTCACAGTATTGACATATCACTCGCAAACTTTGCTTGTTGCTCTGTCTTGAATTCATTGCCTGATTGTTACGGTGACCAAAAACATTTTGGTTTTGAAAAGTGGATTGCCGATTGTTTTTGTTGTTGCGAGAGTTGGTTGAGTTACTCTTGGTGACAAAGTTGGCAGTAACCGGCATTGAAGAGGCAACACTCTGGCGACAAAGATATGCCTCATAATCACATAATTTCTCATGAAGTTCATCAAAAGTGATAGGTGAGTCACGGGTGCGGAGAGAATCACAAATCCCTCGATATTCAGGTGACAAACCGTGGATCACATGAAGAGTTATATCATCCATGGTAAGAGTTGCTCCAGCAGAATTAAGCGTGGTAACCAATTGCTTGATATGCTGAAGATAAGATGACATAGATTGTGTACCTTTCGTAGCTTGAGAAAGAGACTCCTTTAGACCTAAGAGTCTAGCACGAGAAGGTCTTGCATAAGTATTATGCAAGGTAGTCCACACATCGAAGGAGGTATCCGCTGAAAGAACCAGTGGAACTACCTCAGAGGATAAAGACGCGACTAAGGAACTGCTGATCAATTGATCCTGTCTATTCCAAAATTCAGAGGTCAGTTGGTGCCTCATAGGGGAATTAACAACATAACTTGTAAAGCCATATCCTATCAACAGTGAGCGCCATTGAGTGTACCAAACTTGATAGTTTGATGGTGTAAGCTTGATAGGGGCCTGAGCCGATGCATTTATGGATAAAAGTTGTGACTCTTGAGTGAGATTAGATGATGGAGAAAGTGAAAAATAAGGTGTGATTATTGTGGATGGTTGTGGTGTAAGTGGTGGGATAGAATAAGTTGTTGTGACAGTGGGTTGCTGGGAAGGAAACACTAAATTTGGGTAGGCTTGGGATGTTGTCAATGGTGGAATGATGAAGTTATTATTGATTGGTAAGGGAGGAATAGTAGAAACAACTGATTCAGTTGTAATGGGAAGGGGAGCAGTGGTGGAGGTGTTTTCATCCATGAGAAACCAAAAAACAAATCTGCTTAATTCCAAAAATTCTTTTATTGCCGTGTGGCAATGGCTCTTGATACCATGAAAGAGTTATATGTAAGTCTTACTTTTATTGATGTACAGTTGTCTTTGTTTTATACATAATAGAGTACATCAACATGAAAGAAAATAAAGAACTAGTAAGGAAAATATCCACAAATAAGGAAAGCTAATAATATACATTAAGAAGGAGATATCTCTACACCAAATAAGGAGATAACATTGAAGAGGAGGATCTGCATAGTAGGAGTATGGAATATTCCTGATAAAGAGAACACCAACAACGAAGAAAGAAACCAATAAAATATCAAAGCATGATCCTACAAAATTATCCCTATCGCCCTATATATGTTGCACTTTATCCTACCTTCCAGGTTTCCCAATTGAAACCATGTTTGTTTATTGATATTGTTAATCCTCATTGTGTAGAGCCAGAAGAGATAGTGGGTTGGTACATGAATAAATAAAGACAACAAGTTTGTGCCTAGGGCATGTCCACCCTTAGGATACATGAGTTCACTTTCAAAGTAAAACATAAATTTGTACGTAAAAAATTATTAAATTGCAACAAATAATAGATATGAACTCATAACTTTAAGAACATAATGGATTCAATGCTAAGAACCTTAAAAATTAAACACGTAGAATTTAAACCATAAATTTACCTCTAATTGTACCTCATATTTCGATCTTGTGGAAGCAAATGCTTATGGAACTTATACTTGAGAGGGTTATGCAGCTACGAAGGGAATTTGGATTTGAATAGAAGAGGGAAATAACTTTGTAGCTAAAGGAGGACGTATGTTGGAGCTTCAAGAGTGGTACTAAGCCGTTAGGTCTTAGGAGTTGGTTAAATTAATTGAAGTTGGTTTAGTTACACTCTATCCCTTTAGGGGTTATTTGGTATGATGCATTATTATTCACATTATATTTGTGTGTTACTAATATTTAGTTTGGTATACGTATTCAATCGATGTATAACTAATACTACTTGGTATTATATGATATATAACTAATACTACTTGGTATTATATGATATATAACTAATACTACTTGGTATTATATGATATATAACTAATACATGATAAATCACTGTCCGGAGTCAAAAGGGTAAGAAAATTAGCCAAAAATATCAAAATGGCAACAAATACAATTGAGAACCGAAAAGGCAATATTTAGACGGTCTAACAAACACCGTCTAAATTAGGGGAAAAGAAGCAAGGCGTGAAGTTCGATGCGCCTTATAAGGCGCAGGGCTGTGCAATCTTACAAGGCGCATGTCCCCTGCGCCTCTTTCCTTTTTCTTTTTTTTTTGGTTTTGTGTTTAGTTTATGTTTTATTTCTTTGGTCTTTTAGTTAGTTTTTTGTTTTTGTTTTTGTTTTAATTTTTATTTTTTATTTTGAAGTTGTTCCTATTTATTTTGCATGTGATTTTTATTTTCTTTTTAGCAAATTATTCATTTAAGATTTTATTAATTCAAGTTCAAAAAATATCATTTTATATTTGCTAAAAAAAATATGAAAATCATATGCAAAATAAATAGGAACAACTTCAAAAAAAAAAAAAATTAAAAGGAAAAACTAAAAAAATATATTTTATAGTAAGATTTTAAAATAAATAGCAAATTATTGCCTTTTTAATATTTTTTTAGCAAATTATTCATTTCGATTTTTTAGGTAAGATTTTATTAATTCAAGTTTAAAAAATATCATTTTATATTTGGTCTAAAAATGTAAAATCACATGCAAAATAAATAGAAGCAACTTCAAAATAAAAATAAAAACAAAAATTATAAGGCAAAAAAAAAACGTAAACTAAAAACAAAACAAAAAAAGAAAAAGGAAAAGGCGCAAGGGCTTTGGCTGCGCAGCCCTGCACCTTATAACTCCTTTTTTCCTAATTTAAATGGTGTTTGTTAGACCGTTTAAATGTTGCCCTTTTCGTTCTCAATTCAATATTGTTGCCCTTTTGGTATTTTTAACTAATTTTCTTGCACTTTTGGCTCCGGACTCCTTTTAAAAGCGATGAATAAAATGATAATTTGAGTATATCACTCTTTGAAATAGTAAAAGGGAACATTCATTTTTAGTAAGCAAACAAAAGACGTATAAGAAAAAATTAGACCATAGTAATGAGAGAAATTTTTTTCGTAAAATTAAATACACCTAAAGTAAACCTAATTCTATAACAGCCTAGGTGTTAGGACAAATTGGCCCCTAGCAAAGCAAAAACACCAGAGTAGTTAGGACTCAAATTAGACAAAAACTCTCTACATTTACTAGATACGGATCCCGTGTCAGCAGGGGCCCAATATATGTTACTTTTTCTGTTTCAATTTATGTGATATATATGAAATTTGAAGTCAACTAATTTTTAATATGTTTTTAAATATTTTAAGTTGTTAATTGTTACCATTTATAATATGTTTTACGCAATTTCATATGATATACGTTACTTTTTTTGTCCCAATTTAAGTGAGAGATGAATTTGAGAGTCAACCAATTTTTAAAATACTTTTGTCCCAATATTGTGATTTATAGTACTTTTTTTTAATGTAATTTTCATATAATATCATCACTTCATCCGTCCTGATTTATGCGATATAAATAAAATTTCAAAAGTTAGCCAGCTTTTTAATAAGTTCTTTTTGATATATAACTTGTTAATTATTGTGATTTATAATATATCTTTATGTATTTTACATAATATATATTTTATCATTTATCCCAATTTATATGGTATAGATGAAATTTTGAGAGTTAACAATTTTTTATATATATGTTTTCAGATATTTTAAGCCATTAATTATTATGACTTGTAATACTTTTATCCCAATTTATGTGGTATAGATGGATTTTGAGAGTTAACATTTTTTTATATATATGTTTTCAAATATTTTAAATTATTAATTATCATGACTTATAATACTTTTATCCCAATTTATGTGGTATAGATGAAATTTTGAGAGTTAATTTTTTTTTTATATATGTTTTCAAATATTTTAAGCTATTAATTATTATGACTTATAATACGTTTATCCCAATTTATGTGGCATAGATGAAATTTTGAGAGTTAACATTTTTATATATATATATATATATTTTCAAATATTTTAAACTACTAATTTTTATGATTTATAATACTCTTATCATAATTTTCTATTTATTTATAAAGTAATAAAATATAAAAATTTAAAAAAGAAAATATAATGAAACATGGTAGCCTAATCTAGAACCAGACTAATAAGCAAAGAAGTAGGTAGGACAGGTGCAATTGCACAAAAGTAGAAAGAACCAAAGTAAGTGAAAGACTAAAATACCCAACATAGTGAAACAGACATGTTGACGAAGAGGCCCTTGCTTGGAGCCTCTTCTACTAAGTATAAGTATAAGTATAAGTATAATGTACTCTCTTTAAAATATAAGTATTTTCAATCTTTCAGTCCCCTATACATAAATTCCTTTAAAAAGTTTTAAATTTCTATCTCTTCTTGGTCAAACTCTAGGAAATTAAATGACTATTTAATTTAATTTTAAAAATTCATTAATCAATTGAATTAGTTTGATTTTAATTTTAACCTACTCATGAACGTTGTGCTCTTGTTAAGAATTATTCGTACACCACTGAATACATTAATAACAAAATTAATCAATGACGCTACCTCATGAATGGGGCCTATCTAAAGTGAATTTATTAAATATACGGATTTGGAATGCTAGATGGTAAATCAAAAATAAACTACTATTCCCTCCGTCCACAATTAATTGTCATGGTTTCCTTTTTTAGAGTCAAACTATAAGAACTTTGACCAACATTTTACGATGTATATTTTCATCATATTGATATGCAAAAAATTGCAATTTATAGTACTTTTCGTATAGTTTTTGAATATCTATTTTTTTAAAAAAATATTAAATTAACGTAATCTAATTTAACTTTAAAAATTAGTTAAATTGACTTTCGAAAAGCGTAACATGACAAATAAAAGTGGACAGAGGGAGTACTGTATTAATTAATTAGTTAAAATAAAATCGTAGAAGCAGGAAACAAACGCCGTCGCGGGATCGGTGGTGAAACAAAAGGGCACATGAGTGTAGACATGAGTTAACAACAATTACAGAAGAATTTAACTCATTTTCCTCCTCGAATTCCACCATTTTCTACAGTCAATTCGAAAAGCTTGAGGGAACAGAAATGGTGTCGTACGTGAGCTTGTTGCTGTACGGAGTGGGAGGAATAGTGGTGGCCGGGATGGCAATACTGGTCGCCTTTCAGGAAAAACTTGTATATGTTCCGGTCTTACCTGGACTCACTAAGGCATATCCAATTACTCCCGCTCGACTTCGACTCCTTTACGAAGATGTTTGGCTCAGATCTTCAGACGGTGTTCGTCTTCATGCTTGGTTCATCAAACTCTTCCCTGACTGCAGAGGTCTCTCTTAAACTGCGTTTTCTTATGTTTAATGAGGATTTATCTACTCTAATTACACGAGATGGGCGTAATTTGTGTTTTTCAACTAAATTAACCGATGTTTTTTGAAGTTACTAGTGAACTTCCGCATGATTTTGACCTAATTTCAGTTGTACAACCTTTTTAGTTTATGTTTTACCTGAATTGTCCGAGAGAATTGGTGATTATGGATTAATGTATATAGAAATGAGAGTTACTTTTTGAACGAAATAAGATTGGTTGATGTGGTTTTCTGATTTGCTCCTCAATTTTACTTGATAATTGATTCTTTGGGTATTTTGGTTGTGCAAATGAGCTATGATCTTCATGTAAAATGATTAATTCTGGATCCAAGAGTTCAGAATTAGTAGGTACCTATGACTGCCAATAGTTTTGAAAAAATGTAGTGGGGGCAAACTGTTAGAATGCTGCTACAGATGCACATCAACATCTATCAGCGGAGATTAAAAATCCTGATTGTAAATTAGTGTGTATGATACTGGTTATTATGTTGCCAAGGCGAGAAGTATGGATGTGGTGGCAGGGTTGCTAGTTAACCATCTATCATAGCAAAAATAGAACCTAAATACAATATCAACATTCACCTTTGAACTCCAAGTCAGTAGCTCATTTAAAGTTTTAAACTAATATATCTTCAGTACACTTAGCAACCTAACCACCTAGCTGGAGCATGGAGCATGCACAGCTATGATGTTTCCGCGTTGTTTTGTACTGATATAGGAAGTGATGGTCACAAGGATATTAAACTAATTTGGATGTGTTGTCCACATATGATTAGTTTTTGTTTGCTGGTTAGTGTAATTTATGCTGAGATACTATTTTGGTTCTGCAGGTCCAACTATCATCTTTTTTCAAGAGAATGCAGGAAGTATCCTTTTGTTATAATGTCTTATTGAATGATTTACAGACCTTGTTTCCGTATTCCTTTTCTTTATCTTCTTCTTGCACTCATGTTATAAAAGTCAACCCTATCTTGTTTGGTTATCCTTTACTAGTTAATTGCAGATATTGCACACCGTCTTGAAATGGTTCGCATAATGTTACAACGTCTGCAATGCAATGTTTTTATGCTTTCCTATCGAGGGTATAAATCATTTCCCCATATTTGTCAGTTTCATGTCTGTGCTTTGTCTTTGATTAAACTAGTGTCTTTTTCTTTTTCTAATAATTTTGTTGTAACAAAGTTACGGAGCCAGTGATGGATACCCTTCTCAGCATGGGATCACAAAGGATGCTCAGGTTTTGTTAGCTTTCCCAATTTCATAGATTTTGACCTAAACCTTATTTATGAAATTACATAATTGCGCTTGTCTTTTTCAATAGGCTGCACTGGATCATTTAGTTCAGAGGACCGATATTGACACATCAAGAATAGTAGTCTTTGGAAGGTCACTTGGAGGAGCTGTTGGTACTGTTCTTACCAAAAACAATCCTGACAAGGTAATGTAGCAATTCATTTTTATTTAGTCATGCTGTTAGGTTTAATTATGTTATAAAGCCTGATTATCTCTAATTTGTTTAGTTTCCTTTTTACTCATTAAATTTAAGTTCAACATGGGCTCCATCATGGAAAGAGAATTCATAGTACTTTGTTAAGTTTCTTTCAAACTTATATGCTCTATGGGTACTCTTGGCTCCACCTGATTGAAGTAAATAACTTTAGAGGCACTCTTTGGAGGTTGGTAGGAATACAAGCTTTCAAGCGAAAACTAAACTAATCTGAGTTCATCACCAGCATGAGAGGGGCAACTGATAAATATGACGAAGAAAGAAAGAACACAATTTTTTTTTCTAGAATAAAAATAAAGCTACGTTTCTTTCCCTTTAGAGTAAAGAGAAATCTCTTCTGCACCTAAACTATTGACCGTAAGATAAGATATTCGCTTGTAATATAGTATTATTATTTGTAATACATGTAAAATTACAGGCTACTCCTCGTATATGTGGGATGTCTGATTTAATTCTTTTTTTTATCACTTCTTCAATGGATGAGCTTAGGAGAATATTTGCTCCCATTTTTCTCAAATAAAATAGAAGTCCATGACCGTGATGTTCTTTAAGTACATTATCCTCTTTTGCGCTATTTGTTCATTATGTAGCTAAAAACTTTTGATGTTCTTCTAGTATTGAGACCCCATCAGAACCTGAGTTTGCTTAATCTTACTCCATTTCTACATACTTTAATCTTCATCCAATATTACATCCAGTTCATGCATAGGAGAAGAGTTTCGCATCTGAAAGAATGTAATAGTAGTCTACTGTTCAACTGAATCTTTATTGGTATTACAGAAAACATTAACTCCACATGCCAAGTGAAAAAATTTCCCTTAATGCAGTTCCATGGTTTGATGTGAGTGACCCCACTATCTAGATTTTGGTAATTCTATTAGTATTCTTCAGTTGATCCCGCGTTTCTTAGATGATCCACAAATTGATATGCCTTGATTATGGTTTTCTTGTTTGATATTCAAGTTCCTTGTTTATGAATTTCCTGTTTGATGTGTGAGGTGATCAGTTTATTTTTGAGGTTTTCCCACTGCCGATTACATATAGTTGATTAAGCACGTTCTGGGTCAAGCTGCATAGAATAGAGTCTGTCTATTTTGTTTAGGGGAATCTATATGGACCTCTTTTTTATTTCTTTCTGTTCTGTGTCTATCTTTCTGGGTTTTATTCCAAACTTTTCTGTTCCAAGGTGTTTAAATAGCTGAAAGTGCTTATAACTTGTACATGTGTTTTGACATTCAAATCCTAGTTTTCTTTCACTATCGTAGGTTGCTGGACTCATTTTGGAGAATACTTTCACCTCTATCCTGGATATGGTTTTTTGACATTCAAATCCTAGTTTTCTTTCACTATTGTAGGTTGCTGGGCTCATTTTGGAGAATACTTTCACCTCTATCCTGGATATGGCAGGAGTTCTCTTGCCATTCTTGAAGTGGGTCATTGGTGGCAGTGGCTCAAAGGGTTTCAAACTTCTTAACTTTGTTGTTCGATCTCCATGGAATACCATTGATGTCATTGGTGAGGTGAGGATGCATCTTTATAACTCTCTCTGTCCCATTTGAATTGACTTTTTCTTCAGAGTAATCTTCATTTTTTGTTTTATTGAGTCTACTAAAGGTAGAGAAAGTTGTGAAGATGTGACTCAAGTTTGTAAAGTTTAAGTTCTTGGAGGGATAAAAATTACGTTTCTAGCAAATAGTTCATAATTTTTAGGATGGACTAAAACAGAACTGGGTAATTAAATTGGATTGAGGTAATATATTTCATGGTTTAACTAATAGTGAAGTGTTCTAAAGTAGTAACGTGGATAAGTCATTTCAGATCCTTTTTTCTTAGTAGGCATTTGGCCATAGAAACCAAATATTTTCCACTTTATTTGGAATTTCTGAAGTTGAAGTTGAAGATGGATTTGTGTATGGTTATAGTTTTTGCAAAGAATATTTGGTTGCTAATTCTCAAAAAAGAATATTTGGCTTCTTGAATGTACTTTTCCTAAGAACATGAAATATGATTTGTATCCCTCAATTTTAAAAAACTAGCAAAACCATCAAGCTTAATTAATTTACATGAATCATACAATCAAATGTGCTCTATAAGAGTAATATCTCATAATGGATAGTCACATAATATCATAAATAGGATACCACATTTTTAAAAAGTGAATCTTTATAGAAATAAAAAAGAAATACAGAAATAGTCAGCTGGCTCCATTGATTTTGTTATCTACATTAACATCGGACCAAACAGACATAAAAGCACCAACAAAGTAATGGAACAGAAAACTCTCCAAGAAAATGACAACCAGATCGTACATAAAGCAGCCTAATTATCTACATACCTGTTTTACCATTTCAAAGGAACACAAAGAAAAATCAAAATCCAAGAGAAGTATATGAATCAAACCAAGGAAAAAACAAGATTTCATAAGTAAAAACACATATAATCAATGATTTAACCTCCCATGTAAGCACCCATTTCAAAAAAATGCATAAAAGTGTGATACTTAATTTAGGCATGTTGCCAAGCAATTTCTTAAGTTCTGCACTTCTTATAATATCTTGGAAAGTGATCACTTGGCTTGCTTAATAAAAACAATTTTTTTATAAAGTTCTGCACTTTTTAAAATTCCCTGGCTAGTATCTTATTTAAACGGGTCATTTTTTATAAAAACAAAACATTTAGGGCAATTTTTTTTTAAAAAAGAGAAATAAATGCAATGGTAAAAAATGAGATGGAAATAAGTGAAAACAAGTTTTGAGGTGTTTTCCAAATTTCAAATATAGCTTCAAGTTGTATTTGGAATTTTCATGGTTAAATGCTGATTTTCAGATGAAGTTTAAAAAAAATTCCGGGAAAAAAGTGAATAACTCTGACGTATTCATTTACTATGAAATGCACTTGAATTGCATCTCAGTCGTATATTTGTAATTTCATAGATAAAATGCGAATGATGTGATATTGAGAGATCTAGTTATTGTTCTTGCACGTGTTGATAACAGCAGGGTTTCTTATACACCGTGAATCTGTATATTATTATAGTGGCCTGAACCATCTTAGATTTTATTTAAACTTTGTGAAATTACTGTGTCTGCTTGCCTTTTATTTATTTATTTATTGTTGAGTTGCTAGAAGCTGGTCGAAATTATGTTTTATTCCCCCCTTTTTCAGAAGGAAGCTGGTTGAAATTTACCAATGTTCAAAAAAAAAAAAAAGAAGCTGGTTGAAATTATGTTTCTGGCTTTTGTTGTCCTTGTTATGTTCAAGTTAGCTCAGACGTCTGGCTTATATTATCTGATTGTTTTGAGTGCAGATCCGGCAACCAATCCTCTTCCTATCTGGATTACAAGATGAGATGGTTCCACCATTCCACATGCAGATGTTGTATGCAAAGGCAGCTGCACGCAACAGGCAATGCTTATTTGTGGAATTTCCTAGTGGGATGCACATGGATACCTGGTTGGCAGGTGGTGATCATTATTGGAGGACAATTCAGAAATATTTGGAAGAAACAGTCCCAGAGAAGAAGGATGATGAATCAAAGAAGGATTCGGAACTGTCCTCTAAGCAAAATGGTTAGTTGCAGATATCAACTTCACCTGCTATTGTTCTGCTATCTTTTTCTCTGTTATATGGTTTTGGGCATCTTAATTATCGTCTAAGAAAATATTTGTGAAGACACAGATGATAAATCTTCTTGGAAGGATATTGTTAAGTTAGGGTTCGAGAGGCTGCAAGCCTCCTATATACCTGGACAGTCGCCCCTTTTAAACTGTCCTGAAAAAAAAATTGCTCTGTCGAAGACTGGGTCAAGTATGACTGATCCCTCTAGATATCTGAAAGGGAAGTCATGTCCTATTTTATCAGCCTAAGGAATATACCATTTTGTTATGTCTAAAATCTATTTTCAAAATTAACTCATAAAAGAGTATTTGGAAAAGACATTTGAGAGTATGATATCCAACAGGTATCAAATAATTCATAGAACGGTAAATGCTATTAATTCTTTTGATTTAGCTCCTGTTATAGCTCCTTTCTGAAACTACAAGATTGTTAAAGTAGAAATGCCTACTACCTCATATATCCATTTATCTTCACCTTGTGGATCATTGTTTCTCACTGTGTTGAAGTTTGAAAGCTGATGAACTTCAATTCGTTTCTAGGCTAATTGTGGCTGTTTGGTTTGTGATATCATTTGCAGTATCTTCAGATTTTGTTGCAAGCTGAAATGTTGAGTTTCAGGCAGTTCAGATGTAACTTTGGATTCGAGGATTCAAATACGTTTCTTTTGATGTTACAGTGATGAAGAGCAGTTTGTGATATCAAAGGAATGGAAGTGCATCCTTTCAAATATTTATTCTTCTGAGGATATTTTTTGGTGTCCTAATTTCAGAAGGGAAAAAGATGTGAAGGGTCTTCATTTATACTGCGTCTCACTAACAATACTAGGGTGTCGAAATATAGGTCCAGCTGAGTCGTGTTGTAAGAATAAGGATTCAAACGTTTCGATTGTATGCCAAACGTAGAATGGCAACTCTCTACCAGAGAGTGATGACAGACGGAAGGCATTCTTTCGTGTGAATGACTTCCTATTTATTTTGGTGTGATGATTTTTCTTCCAAGGGAGTTATAATTTGTGAACTTTCAATCTATGTATTCAAACTTCACCTGCTACTGCTAGTGTGGATCTTACTTATACATCAGATTATCAGCTTAAAGCTTGTAAGGTTCTTCTGAAGGACTTGTTCGTATTCAAATTTCAACTATTACTTGCATAATATACCATTTGGGGAAAGCATCACGGCTTGTAATTTAGTACGTACGTACTTAAGTTTATTTAGTCCCATTTGCAAATATGTTTATGCTTGTGTTTTGCTATGGATTTTGAAGCTTTGAAATTTTGAAATTTTGAATTGTTGAATATACATTTTACTTGAAAATAATTTGAAATTTTATGAGTGAAAGTAATAGTTTTTGGGAACATGAAAATATTTGAAGATCATATAATAATACTTAATTATTGAATTCCTCATCTCACCTCCATCGAATGATTCCATCTTGTTTGGATTGTTGTTACCTATTGTATTATTAGTTTAAGTACAATGTTTATTTTGATTGTTACTTAAATTTTATTGTATTGTATTGTTTAGATTCATTGTTAGTAACAGTTAAGAGTTTTGTTTTAATTTAGTTTAATCGCATTGTTACCTTAATATTTCTTCAATTTTTGTTGTCTTTATTATTAGTATTTATTTTTTACCCTACCTAAAAAGTAGCACTCGCTTGTATCCTATTTTTTTTATAGGGTTATTACTCAAATTGTACCCTACTTTTTCTTGTAGATTTATTACTCAAATTCTTAATATGTGACATTATATAACGACGGAGAACGAATCGAACCAATAAACAATACTTAGCAGTCCGATTGAGTAGGCAAATGAAGAACCCATTGCTGAAATTAGCATTTCTATTTTTGCTAGCATCATCATCTTATCCAACACGTACCTCAATTCCTATATTATATTTTAAAGTAACATTTGAACTTGACGTCCACCAATGAAGTTATTCCACGTCAGACAAATTGTTCATTATTCGAATTGGTCTCTGTTTTCATTTCCACTTCCGTCCAAAATGATCCAGTATTATTACGATAATACCCTTGTACATTATATTCCTTTCGTGCTCAAAAAGTTGGTTCAAATTACCTGAATTGAAACAGAGGAAGAAAAAATATAAAATAAAAATCTTGTGTAGAGTGATCCATTGTGAAGATGGAAGGAGGTGCACAGTACAATCCTCGCACCGTAGAAGAAGTTTTTAAGGATTTTACTGGCCGTCGAGCCGGCATGATCAAAGCCCTCACCACTGGTATTTCAATTCTCTCCATCGACAATTTCTTTTTTTTTCTTTCAGGTTTTTGGGCTACATTTCATCATTTTTGTCTTTCTTTTGCAGATGTGGAGGATTTTTATCAGCAATGTGACCCTGGTTAGTTAGGGATCTTTACTTTCTTTTTTTCATATACATTTCCGCGTTTCTTCTCGAGTGTTTCGCTTATTCTTACCGGATTTGGTTGGTTTTGAGTTTTCATGTAAATTGCTTGCTCTTTTTCAGTACTAATTGATTTTACCCAAGTGATTACCAAATTTCTACTGTTTCTGATGGCGACCCAAATGGAACCTTTTTTATTTGAGATTATAACGCATTAATTTTCAATCAAATATCGGGTTTTGGGTCAAAGGACAGAAGAATGTAGCGCCTTGTTTTTCTCTTCTTTTCTTTTCAATTATATTATATTCAAGCAATTTACTAAAAATTAAACTACTGGATAATCTGTTTTTTTTTATGTGTTGTCCTATGTCCTGTGTATATAGACATGGTTTTCTTTTTGTTGCTCGACTTTTAACTGAGATTTTGTTTTTACTGGTAAATATCTCTTCCAATTCAAGATTTTAGAGTTGCTTAATAGGGTGTTGGTGTTCTGCTTGCCTCTAAGGTTGTTCATAATGCTTCAAAAACACTCCTCTCTCTGTAATGTACTGTACCGTGTGCGCAATGTGAATTCATTGTGAGAGGAAAAAACTTTAAATGAAGATTTTTCAGACATATGAGTTGTGGGAGAAATCTCTTATTTAGATTGTTGGTTAAGCTTTCTGCCCCAATTGAAATTGCCATGTACTGGTTGGGTGGACTTGAACTGGAGATGAGTGAATAGTAACCGTGGTCTTATGTGCTTACTGTATGTTGTCCCTCACAATATGATTCTAGCAATCAATCCCTAGATGTTTTAAGTTTTCATAGCTTGGAAGATATTGGTCTAACTTCATATACAGGCTTCATTTTTTCGCTTTGATTGAGTAGGTATTGCAAATGTAGGATCCTTTTCTGTCTGGTCCTTTTTTGCTAACTGAGCAGTTTTGTTATTGACGTAAGTCTCAAAATGTTAATTTAATGTAGTCTAGTTCATCATTTCGTGAATTCTCATCCAACTTTATAATTTTTGCGACAAAAGATTGAAGCTTGTGCCTGATATTGTGCTTAAAATACTTTTTGCATAATAAAGATATTGGTGGCGCGAATGTTTTATTCTGACTTTGCTGTGCTAAGATGCTGTTTCTTATTGAACAAGTGTTTTTCTGATTGTGATCAGTCTTTGTTTACTCTCTTTATATTTGGAAACCTTGCAGAAAAGGAAAATCTCTGCCTCTATGGATATCCAAGCGAGCAGTGGGAAGTCAATTTGCCAGCTGAGGAAGTGCCTCCAGAGCTTCCAGAGCCAGCATTAGGTATAAACTTTGCTAGAGATGGGATGCAAGAAAAGGAATGGTTAGCTCTAGTTGCTGTACATAGTGATGCATGGCTACTCTCTGTTTCCTTCTATTTTGGAGCCAGATTCGGCTTTGATAGAGCTGACAGGTAAATTCGATTCTACAACAATATAAGAAAATAGTTTATTGGTTATTTGTACTTTTAATAGGTCACCTTTCAAGTGATTTATTTGTGTATATTTTTTTTTTCCTTTTTAATCATTTCAGAATTGTATCTTTTGTTCAAATATCTTGCTTTGAATCATAAATAGTTGTGAACAGCCTATAAGCCTTTGCTGTGTCACTTTGTAAAGTATTCTGGAGGTATGCTTATAATTACACCTTGTCAGATGTCAAAGCTTGGAGGAGAATTGTCCCAGCAGACATCTGTGTGATTTCTTTGATGGAGAAAAACAATTATTTCCTTCGTTTAGAGTCCACTGAGTATGGAAAGTTTCTTCACTTTACTGAATCCTTTTGATCTCTTTAATCTAGGAAACGTCTTTTCAACATGATGAATGATCTGCCAACTATATATGAAGTTGTTACTGGAGTGGCCAAGAAAAAAGTGAAGGATAAATCAACAGTTTCAAATCACAGCAGCAACAAGTCAAAATCAAATTCTAAAGCGGTACTGTTGAAAACCTCTTCAGTCCCCCATCCTTCTCTCTTCTCTCAAATAGATGTTTTTTCTTGGATAACAGTAGCTGTGCAGTAGTCTTTAAAGGATTCCCTTTGGACAGTATTTAGCTGAAAACCTTCAGCTTTAGGAAATTGCCACTGAATACTTTCCTCGAAACTTATGTTTGTGAACCTAAAATATGGTCAATGAATCACTAAATGGATACTAAATGGATCCTCTCTGATTTGAGCCATGGTTCAGATTTCAATTGTCCATACCCATTTTGAATTATAAATGTGTGTGATGACTCTCAACAGCAGTAAGTGGCATATATAGTGATGTTTTGCTATTGTCATAGCAGTTTAATAACATTGAGAGGTAGGAATCAGGAAAGTGAAGCATTTGTATAATGTTCTCCTCAAGGGGAAAACTAATCTTTCTGTCCTGTTATAGTATAGGAGTTCAAACGGGCCTCCTAAGTTGATATATTGTTGATTTGTCATTTTCTTATATAATTGCTTACTTGGTGTTCGGTGTAAAAACAGAACAGGCTTGCGTCTATGCATTTCTGGGCAGGTCAGGTAGTGGTTGGCCCGCTTCTAGTTTGAGGAAGGCTTATTAGTCAGTTAAAAGTGATTTGAACTATAGTAATTACAATTGTGTTGTATGCTTAAATTTGATAGAAGAGGCTTTTTAGATGCCTAGGGACTAGGGTGAAGTCAATGCTGGAGTTTTTCCAAAGAGGTATTGTGTAAGGTAAACTATGAGACTCCCATGAAGCCTTAGTGTTGTGTTATTATTATTATTCTTTAATTTCTCCTATGTAACTTCATCCAATGTTTTATGTCTACCTCAACTCCTGCAGCTGCTTCATAATTGACCTTTCTGCATAAATCGGTTCTCTATCTAAAATTATTTGCAATTTTGGTGCTGCTGTTGTGCAACATTTTACATTTAATTTTTCTTTGCACTATGTTTGTACATTTTGGGTTGTCTTAAGTGAATTGTATCGAACTGCTTTGAAAAACAAACCTTTTCTTCTCAAAATAAATAAATAAAATGAACGTGTGCCTTCTTGCAGTTGCTTGTGCTAAGTTTACTGTCTTCTGAAGTATCCTCTTTTAAACTTCTTACTGGGTATGTTGTTGTATCCTCATCTAGACTAGATGTTACTGTGGCTACCTGATTGTCATTGTGGCTATTTCAATGCACTAAGCCATGTTCCTCTAACTAAATTCAGTATCATGCCTCATGTACCCTGTATCATTATGCCTCTAATGTGTTGACATCTTAGTTATAGATCCATGCTTCATTACTTTTTTCCATGCATGGTCAGCAGATATCCACATTGTTTTATCTTAAATCTCAGGGTAAATACTCAAAGCCTCAAGTAAAAGATGAGGATGATGGATTCGATGAGGAAGAAGAAGATGAACATGGCGACACTCTGTGTGGTGCATGTGGTGAGAACTATGCTTCAGATGAATTCTGGATTTTCTGTGACACATGCGAGAGGTGGTTCCATGGCAACTGTGTGAAGATCACCCCCGCCAAGGCCGAGCATATAAAGCAGTACAAATGCCCTTCATGCAGCAACAAGAGGATACGCCCGTGACATCCCCTATCAGATATGTGCTGAGTTCCACAGCTTGTAATTGTTCATGTTGAGCTCAGCTCACTGCCATCTTACAAATATCAGCAAGGCATGTGTAGTCAGAGTTCTAGTCTCTTATGTTAATCAGGGTACTTAACTAGTTTAGTTCCCTCAAGACACCCTTTTATTCAACTCTAAACAATTGGATATTAGATGCATCTTTCAGTATCAATGCTAACTAAATGCAGTTCATCTGGAGCATATGTTGCAGCTGTAGTTTTTGGGTGCTCCTTGTTTGATCATAGAACGTGTTCTTAATGATTTCAAATGCAAGTAAATGATGTGATTTGGAAGGGACTGCTGAGCATTTATTTGCCTCATTATGGTTACAGCTAGTTGACTGGTTACAGATTAGGCAGAATAAAACATGTCAGTCAAGATTGAATTATGTACTTAATGGGCGATGTGAGATATAACCGTGCTGGTCTTGTAGTAGCTTCATTTGCTGAAACGATATACGTTCTGGTGTATCTGCAAGCTGCTCTCCCCATGGTTCAATGTGAAATGCTTTATTGCCATGGTTGAATCTCCTATATCTTGTATCTTCACAAAATATCCATAGAAGAAGTTACTTATTATGATACCTAAATCTATTGTTTCCGTTTTTCCTTTCAACTATGCCTTTTCTCTTTTATTTGTTTTAGAGATATACATCACTAGATCTTAATTTACAAGGTAGGGGTCATTGCCAAATAATCATTGTGATATGAAATCATGATTTCTTCAAAAAAAGAAAGTAGAGAGAGAGATTGAAGCTTCTATTTTTTCAATCATATATATATATAAATGATGTTCTACGTACAATGCTACCTCAATCTAATCTTTTCATTAGGGAAAATAACATTTGGATTTCGGATGTGTGGATTTAATGCAGCTAATTCCTCCCATTTAGCCCCTGTACCATGCACCCGTGATGATATACTCCATAATGTCTCACCAGGCTGCACTGTTGTTGTAGTAGCTTGAGAAGCAGCTGCTATCGATGCTTTATTACCACCCTTCGACTTCATTAATGGATGCTTATTCTTCTTTCCCATTCCATTCGCCAGCAACCAACGCGATCCTGATTGCTGTTGACTTGACGAACCCCATAGTTTCTTTTTACCTTGTTCTGTCTTTAAACCTGCAACATGCACTTCAGTGATTTTGTATTGAGGGATTTCTTCATCATCACGAATGTGATCTTCATTCACCTCCACACCACCAGCTTCCTTTTTGAGGGGCTCGAGTTCATTATCATCGTCGTCTTCATTGCTCTTTCTAACTGTGCTGTATATCTTAGCTTTAGGTGTTACAAACACTCTCTCCACTTGAACAAGAGCAAGCATACGTGTACCAACTGACTCATAATTCCTTAAAGGATCACGAAGTTGCACCATTAGGGCCACTGTAAAGCTGTTTCCCAACAACCCGCAATTCTTACCCTTGCCTCGTTTCTTCGACCTACCACGAAACAAGTCAGTGCAGGTACCATGATGAGCTGCAACCAGTTTGGACGTCCGCTCGCTGATTTCATCAATTTCTCCGGCGTCCAACTTCATCCATTCATCAAGAGTGAGAGATAAGCCCATAAGTCCATCAACCTCACCACCACCATCATTGTCTTTAACGTCCAGTAACTGCAATCCACCCGTTCCTTCTAGACCTACAGCTCCTCCAAAGTTGACCTTCTTTCCCTCAATGGCTGAAAACTCACCAATGGGTTTTGAGCTTACATTAGAAGGTGTGTCCTCATCTGACATGCCTGACTGTATTCTCAAACCTTCAATTGAAAGGGCTTCAATTTTATCCATCGCCAAAGGAGCAAGGTCCTCTAGTGATACGTATTCTGAGTGCCCGGCAGAATTTGACTCCAACTTGCCGGACTTTGGTCTGTGCAATTTCCCCTTATTACTTTGAATACCAGCCATATTTTGTCCAAACTCAAATTCATGCTGCAACAAATCTTGTCTGCAGTAGGTAGAAATCATATAAGACAATTTGTTAATAGATATAGTGGGCTAGATATACGCGATTTCAAATATAAGTGGAGAGAAATTCAAACCTCACAGTTCCATCTAGGCTTGGTGCAGTTTCCCATCCTATATGTTGCATTGTCTGGCCAGTAATATCTTCTAAAGGCATCAATTTATTTGCCTGAATAGAGAGCTTTTCAATTCCAATGGAAGCTAAATGCTGCAGTATGTCCATTATGCCAGATCCCATTTCTGCAGGAACCACCACTGGACTGGATACCTGCATTATCAAACTCCCCCCACTCTTGGCATTCTTGAAAAGTGAAGGGTTCATTGATCTTAAAAATCCTCCATTTTTAGTCTTAATGAAGGGTCCTAAGCCTTCTCCAAGAAGGGGCAATTGGGAAGGGTCCTCAAGAGGAATATCAATTGGGCTTCCAAAACCGCTTGAGCTCTTAGGAGGGGAATGTTGAAATGCCCTCTCGTTCAAGCCCCATTCATACATCAAAGCCTCTGTCTCCAAGTCTTCCAACATGGACGCCCCAGTTTTATTGCTTGTTGCTTCGATTTCTATCTTTGGCATCTCTACATAGGAATCTACATTACATGAATAATCAAAATCCTCATAAATGCTCCTCCAATCGGATCCAGTTGAAGCATCACAAGCAAATTCTAGGTGATCAATGTCCTTATCAAAGTTGAACAAGGAACCGCCATCGGCCAAAGTATCCTTCTCAAATTGCCTCAGCAGTCGTTCTCTTGGGGAATCAGGCTCACTTTCAGAACTCGGGGAAAATTGAGTGTGCTCTATCCCTAACATATCCAGAAAATCACTAGCCACAGATTCAGCATCATAATCCAAGCTTAGGGATTTTCCTTTCCTAAGCTCCCCAAAATTTCCTTTATTGTCCAAGCCTCCATCATGATTTATAACTTCATTTTCATCATCTTGGGAATCTAATCCCTCATTTGCCAAGTCAGACACCCTCTTTAATGCAGACTCCAATTCTTTCATGATCGACTCTTTGGAAGATTCATTTGTCTCGAAATTGCAGGTACTCACTGAAAGATCATCATTCGCAGTGTCAACTTCCTTGGACAACAATGCAAGCTGTGGCTCCTCTTCATTGAACATCCCAAAACTACTATTAGGTTCAGCATTCTCTTCCGAAGGAGTATCACCAGTTTTCGTGGTATCTTCTTCTTTACCCTCCTGTACCTCTGAGGCAACTTCTATACCTTGATCTCTGATAGAAACCTCACTTAAATCGTCCCCATTTTCAATATTTCCCTTCTCAGGTTCCGATAGCAAGGTTAAGTCGGGTTTTAGGGTCTTAACATCATCACAGCATACATCTATCTGCGGTTTGCTATCAACTGAACATTCCACTTTCTCTTCCTCAAGTTTCTGATACATCACATTTACAGATATGGAAAGTTCAGACGAAGGAACTGGTAAAACCTCGTGAAGATCTTTTATATTCTCTGCAGAACACTGTGAAGCAGAAGATCGAGCAGGAAGGCTCCCTGCTCGCCTCATTGTTTTACTCAGCTCAGCACTTTGCTCACATTGTGCCAAAATTTTTGCTACATTTTCACTATTGCTCCTCAAGTTCTTCACATCAAGAAGACTCGTATTGCTAGGAAACACAGTAAAAGTTTTCCCAACTATGTGATACTCAAAACTAACATTCATGGTTGCACCTTTAGCCTTACCTGACAACCTGAAACTAGTACTCCACTTTCCTGAGCTATTCTCCTCCAATTCATCCAATGCAAGAGGAAGCAACCTAGTAAGATCAACGCGATGCTTTCCTAAATCAAGATCAGGAGTAGCATATATAGAAGCATACAACAAGAAATGTTTAGCCTCATACTTTGCTGATTGATTAGGACCATTCTTGCTACCAGATATAGAACATGTATGAGTCAACTGTTCCTCAAACTCAGCTATCCCTTTAGAAACAACAACAGGACGAGTCGTTAACTCACCATCTCGCCTCTTCCAATGCACAACAAGGCAAAGCTCATCAAACAATGTTGATAACCCTTCAATAGAATGTACTTGAACAGAAAAACAACAATTAAACTTTTTGTTCCTAACAGCTAAGGATTTTAGGCCTTTCCAACTCCAGATGGATTTCTTACTCTCCTTCTCTGATAAATCATCTTTATTCTTCGATTTCTGATGGGTTTTTCCTACAGACATTGAACGATTACTAGCTCCTAACATCAAACTCCTCCGTCCACCTTTATCATCCAAATATAAACCTTTATTTAGAGCTTCAATATCATCCAACAATTTTTCATTTCCACCAATTTTCGACATCGCAAAAACTACAAGAATAACGATATCATACAATTATATAAAAACCCAATTCACAGACATTGTAACAATTCAAAATTCACAATTGCTCCTTTGATAAAGCTAGATTAGCGGATTTACATAATAAATAAATAAAATTCATAGGTTCTATCGCCATTGCAAAGACAAATTTGAACATAAAAAAAAAACTGTACAATTTAACATAAAAAATTGAACTTTCTGTTTTTTGTTGACATGAAGAATAAAGGAGAGAGAGAGAGTTTGAATTTCTTACAAAGTTTGAATAAGCGATGTCTTAGGCGAGTGTTTCTCCTTATTATTATTTGTCTCTCTATTTTGGCGTTATCATCTTTATTTTAAAAATAAATATTCAAACTATCGGTTATTCCCAAACGTAGATACAAATAACAATAATGGTCCCTTATATTTGAATCTAGGTTTGAAGTAGTCCTTTTAAGTATGCACGGAACAATTTAAATTTTTAAATTCATCAAAAGTTAATATTTTTAAACTTTGTCACATATTTACTGAACTATCTGTTAGATTTGATGAGAGCTATGAAAAAAGAACAGAAAATTCATGGAAACTCACATTTATAGGTATAATTTTTTTAGTTTCTGCAATTTTTTTTAATCTCTTGAGTTTGGTGCAATTTTTTGTGGTATAATTTTTATTATTTATTTATTATAGTGCGGTATATTTTAAAATTTAATTGATTTTTTGTGTTTATTATTAATTCTTTTTTTATATATATATTTTTTGTCAAATTTAACGAACATTAGGTCTCAAACATGTGTGTTGCATGTGTATTTCACACTTAATAGTATAAATATTAAAAAGTTTGTATGTGAAGAAAACAACTACATTTTATTTTTTATAACTATTTTTCTAGCCCCCAAGGCTTAGCTCAAGTGGCAAAAGGTGGAGGATTTGTGGCTCAGGTCGCAGGTTCAAGCCCCACACCATGCAAAGTGAAGTCCGGTATTTAAGTTGAGAAGGGTAGAGGAGCGGGGCCCATTATCTACCGAGTTTAATGGGCGGATCACAGACGGATTTATTTATCAAACAAAAAAAAATAACTATTTTTCTATACATTAATTTTTATTTTATAAGGTACATAACAAATGATATTCTTTGGCTTTTCATTTCTCTTTTTTTCATTGATAAACTAAAAATTAAACACAAGTAATTAGGGACAACTATAAAAGGAAAAGTGGACAAGTAATTAGGGACAGAGGGAGTATATAATTACATGTTTACCTTACATCCGACAAAGATATTATTCATAGCCTTGTAAGAAATTTTCATTTTAGTTAATCAGACATGATCCGTTCAAGGGTCAATAACAACATTGTGCTATCATGTATATATATAGGGGTGATATAAGAATGTGAAAAGTTATCGAGAAAAAACTTAATATAAGGAAAGATGATGCATAGAAATAATTAATGTAATAACTAACGGAATTCATAATGTTATAACTAAAGGATGTAAAAGGTTCTGAATAATATTTGCAATAATTAGTAATAACTAAGAGAATTTATAATGTCATAACTAAAGAATTGAAGTGCTATAGCTGATTTTTTATTAATTCTGCATTTATAAATAGGACTTCTTATTTAGTGTATGGGAAAATGATATTCCAACTTTGCACTTTAAAGCTTCCCGTGTGTTGCACGTTTATTCCATATTACTTAATATAAATTTATTTTGCAAACAAATAAAAAAGAGAGAAGAAATTAGAACATTTAAAAATAACATATTTTGAAGTTAGAAGATCTAGTTAACATGATGATACTTTCATGAAATATATAATACTTTAATTTAAATACAAATACCTACCCAAATATATGTATCTATATAAGATTTGCATATAATAAAAATATTTATCTCATAAAAATAGCAATTAAATAAAAATACTCAAAATTTAACTAATACACTCTTCAACCCGGTGTCATTATAAATCATATTAATTTTTCTTCGACTAAAATACATAATATTTTTAAAAAAGTAAATAAGTAAAACAAAAGGTAAATGTTTATATAGTAGTAACTATTTTGAAGCAAACTTCCTGACAATCTCAATCATATAAATAACATTTTCTAAAAATATATCTTATGTCTTGAACATCAACAAAATAACTTGTGACAATTCTCTGACTCATGAGAAGTCAATATTTTTGAAAAAGATATTCAAAAGCATATTTATGCATCATAGGAGAAATTGTTAACAAAAACAAATGAATTTAGACTACTTCACATTAGCTTCATATATTGAAATATTACATACTACTATAGATATTAAGAAAAAAAATAAAAATAATTATTATATCATCAAAAATTATTTCCCTCAAGCAGTCGAGGTTCTGGAATATATCCTCTTAGAATTGAAAGATTTACTTAATCAAAATAGTGGTACCTCAAATTCCAGTGACCTACAAACTCACTCAACGACAATATCACACAAAAAAAATTTAAGTGTAAGAAAAAGAAGAGTAGAAGATTAGAAAATTTTTGTGGTGAAAAATGAGAGGAAATCCCTCTATTTATAGCAAATCAAATGTAGTATTAACAAGGTCTTATTGTGCCTTGTCTGAAAAATCACGACCCTTTGAAAAAATCACAACTCATTTGAAAAGTCGCAATCCTTTGTAAAGTCACAACTTATCGAGAAAGTCACAACCTTTAGAAAAAATCACAACTCATCAAAAAAGTCACAACCCTTCTGTAACACTCCAGAAAAATTTTCAAACTAAGACTCGAACCATTCTTCGTAGTGGGTGAGATTTTACCAAGGAATTAAAAATTTCTTAAGTGTTAAGGTCACTAGGTGTAGCACCTTGAGTTCCAAAAAGAATTAAATTGGAAATAGCAAAATCTGAAATTTTGCAGTTAAGCTAAGTATGAGTTTTGGGTCGACTTCAAACAACCATAACTTCTAGCTCAGGATGAGTTAGGTGTGATACCAGATACCGTAGGGAATATATTTGAATTTTCTTTCCAACACCACCGAGTTTGCTCAGTTTCGATAACGTATGAGGAAGATATGTCCATTCGAAGTTGGGTTGTCTAGATAAGAAAAGTCAAAACCGGATTTTAGAGGGGTATTTTGGTCGTTTACTTACCAAATTAGATTTACTTCATTTTTAGTAATATTTTAGGGGTCTAATCTGATTAGTTTCAGTTTTATAATCCTAGTCTACGCCTAGGATTTTAGTTGAGAGTTCAAGAAGAGAAAAGAAGAAGAGAGAAGAGGAGAAAAGAGAAAGGATCGAAGCGTTCGTCGAAATTCTTGAGAGTTGTTGCGGATTTTCGCCATGGGTTTGATCCCTAAGAGGTATGTAAGCTTCCATAGTGTTGGGTTTGCTCACCCACACGCCAAACATATTATTTTCAACAAAGTTTCATTCTCAAAAAGTTGAAGGATTTAAGTTCTTGGTAGGTGTTCTTGAAGTTCATTCTAAATCTTGTTTTGTTGGGATTTTGATGATTTCTTGAGATTAAAGTGATTGTTTTGAGTGTTGTTTTGAGTGGATTAGTGTGTACTTAGGTTGGGTGATTGAATCTAAGGAAAACTAGAGAAAATAAATCGATTAAAAGCGATTTAAGGTCAGAAAATGAGAGAAAAAGTTCATCAGTTTTGCCTGGGGCAATGCTGGCGCGACGTGCCCCCTTTGCGCTAGAAATGAGCCCCAGTAAATTGGGGCCTGGCGCGGCACGCCAGGGACGCACCCGGATTGGTGTTTTTCACCAGTTTTCATCGTTTAGCCTATTTAAGTTATTCTAAAGTGTCCTAACATTTTCCATTGATTCTAACTACTCTAAATGGTTTCTAAACACCTAGAAATCATCCATGAACATGAATCATAACCTTGAATCCATAAATCCAAATTCAAGGAAAAGTTAAGAGTTAAGTCTTGAGAGTTTTTCCGATCATTTTGAGACAGTCCCTTGGAGTCCTTTTGAGGAGTCTACTACAATTTCTAGTAACTTGTTTCAAGACTCAAGTAGGTGAGAATGAGAGTGAGGAGAATGTATTCATGAGTCTATTTTGTCATCATGAGATCCTTCATATCATGAACCATAACTCTTGAATTCATAATTCACATTCAAGAGAGAGTTAATAGTAGAGTTCAAGAAAAGCCTTTGAGTTAAATTGTGAATTCTTTGAGATCCATCATTGATTTGAACTAAGTTTTGAGGAAGTAAGTAAGAGAATGAGAAGAGTTGTATCATGAGTTCCATAATGTTATGTAGACCTACGAGTCAAGTCGTTCATGCCATTAAATTTCGCATGAACTCCACAAGTTGAGTATCTATGAGAGGAGTAATATCACCATGTCGTAAGTCTTAAGTGTTGAGTTTCTAACCCCTTTGAGATTACATTCCTAATCATGGGACTATTACATATTACCTATGAAGTCCTTGAGTTGGGTTATTCATGTCCATAATTCCGCATGAACCCTATAAGTCGAGCAGTCTTGAAAAGAGAAGTATCTTTGAGTCCTTGAGTTGAGTAGTTCATGCTCATAAATTCCGCATGAACCCTTTGAGTTGAGCATTCTTGAAGTGAGTAGTATTATTGAAGTTCTTGAGTTCCAGGTATTGAGTTCTATCTATGGTTATTGAAAACCTTGCATTAAGTCATTCATGTCCCTAATTCGGCATGAATCATATTTTAAGAAGTCTTTTACAAATGTTTTAACTTTGTTTTAAGACTTAAGCTTTGAAGTTAAGTAAAGAGTAAGAGTAAAGTCTTTTATAAACGTTTTAACTTCGTTTTAAGACTCAAGTTTTCAAGTTAAGCAAAGAGTAAAGAGTTGAGTTCATTTCTCAAAAGTTATTAGGGAACTAAGTATTCCCAAAGAAGTTTATAAATGTTTTCACATTTGAGCAAGAAAGGAACTATGATTTCCAAAAGAGCCTTTGGGCTAGTTTTCAGTAAAGGGAACATCGATTCCAAGAGATGTCTTTAGGCTAAACTTTGAGCAATTATCTCAAACTAAAGAAAGAGGTGTTTAAAACACATATGAGCTAAAGTATATTTTGGGAGTAGTATTGAGCACCAAATTGGGGATGTGAGTTCATATTAACTCAAATCTCCATAAGAACCATGTAGCCAACATGGGATTTAACGGGTCATACTTTTTAGATGATTACGTAAGTTAAGCTAGTGGATCCACTAAGTTAAGTAAGGTCCTATACCGATGGCAAGGTATAGGATGGTCCTTGGCAGCGCGAGGTAAAGTGTTGTATCATCACTATAGCTCTTAAGTGATGGTTGTCGGTTAGAGAAACTTCCACAGAAGTTATTGTATTCTTATATACACAGTTATTTGTATTTTTACATACATTTCAGAGTTATGTTGTATCCTTGCATACACACAGAGTTGACATCATGTTTTAAACAGTTTGTTTCTTTATATTGCACTTGTTTTAAATTACTTTATATTGAAATGAGTTCAGTCATATTGAGTTGAGTATCCAGAGTCGAGTATCATATCTTTGAGTTGAGTATCTAATCTTTGAGTTGAGTATCTAATCTCTGAGTTGAGTATCTTATCCTTGAGTACTTCTGAGTTGAGTATCTTATCCTTGAGTACTTCTGAGTTGAGTAAGTTGTGTAAGTTGAGTAGTTTTGAGTATCCTTGAGTATTCCTTGAGTTGAGTAAGTTTGAGAAGAGGTAAGTATGTTTCTTTTTATCAAGTTTCAAGCTTATGTTACGCTTTAGAATTCCCCTTACATGCTCGTACATTCCACGTACTGAGCCATTCGACCTGCATCTTCTCATGATGCAGACACAGGTATTCAGGATCATCAACATGAGCTTCGTTGATACATCCAAGAGTTCGAGTTAGCTATGGTGAGCCTCCTTGCTTTCGGAGGATTTCATTTACCTTTTAGTTATATCAGTTGTTAGGAAGTCGTGGGTCTTGTCCCGACTTTCATCTTTATCAGTTAGAGGCTTCATAGATGACTGTATAGTTGAGAAGTCTGTATCATTTATTTTATTAAATATTTTAAAGACTTAAGTTGCCTATTTTATGGCGAGTTGAATAATTTATTTTATTATTCAGAGTTTTCATTTGAGTTAAAGTTTGAATTTAAGTTTTATGAACTTTTATTTCAGTTTTTAAGTTTTGTATGCTTGAATCAGTTTTCCGCTTGAAGTCAGCCAGAATGAGGGTTCGCTTGGGGACCAGCAATGGTTCTCGAGTGCCGGCCACGTCCAGGGTGTAGGCTCGGGTCGTGACACCTTCGAAAAGATCACAACTCACCGAAAAGGTAACAACCTTTCAAGAGAACATACATATGCTATTCAAATACATATAGATGGGGTTTTTAAGTAGGGGTGTTATAATAATTTAACATTCATGTTATCGAGTTCATGCTTTTAAGGTAGTATAGAAGATAAATAGATATAGAAGATAAATGGTTAGTTTTTGACAGAGTCTAAAACTATTTATTGTTTTTACAAACTTACAAGACTAAAATTGTTTCATGAATATTTAAGAGATTATTTTGAACCTATTTTTAAAAGTAAGGGACCATATTAGTTATTTTCTGAGAAAATTATCACACTAACTCCTCTAGTTTCTTGTATGTAGAATCGATTCACGTTTTTTTGTGTATTCACATTATGTACCCCACATTTTGTTCTAAATCTCCTTCCTTCCGTGACTAGTTGATTGCACTAGAGATTTGAAGACTTGGTGAGTCCTTATACATTCGAGGACGATGTCACTTTTATAGCTTTATGTCATTTCAGTTTCAGATTTTGTATGTGATGTATGAGTTACGTCTCAATCACTTTCCTTATGATGTATTAGATGGCTTATTGAGACAAATGTTACACTTCCACTTTGATTCAAAAACTCGTTTATATGAAATGTTATCTTTTAAACTCTTTAAATTATATTATCTTGTATGATGTATGCTAAATGGCTTGTGTAGGGCCTCTCGAGGTCCTATACGCCATGTCACGTCTAGGGTGTACTTTGGATCGTGACAAACAATAACAAACATCTATGTATAATGCTGATTGTCAAGATTCAGATTTAAAAGTTGGATATGCAAACATGTATTGAGAGGATGAAGGAAGAGAGAAAGATGGTGGAGGTGGGTGAAGAACGTTGCGGTAGGGGTGAAGTTTCAGTCGAGTAATGGGATTGGGAGAAGGAAACCCTGATGTGAGAGAAATAATTTGAATAGTTAATGGATCATTAATTAAAGAATTTAAATTTTAAGATAATTATTCAATACCATATTTGAGAAATTTGTGTATCTAATTAAATCTTTTAAAATATATGGCATAAATATTAAAAGTGGTAATATATGTAATTATTTTAAACTAAAGGTAAAATAAGTATATATGATAGTAATGTATGTCTAGTTATGTAATTTTTTCTTAACAATAATATACCAAATCAAACACCTTTATTTGTTTGTTTTCATTCATGAAATTGTCTTTGTAGCATTTGACTCTTCATCCACCAAGATTCAATTCGAGAATAGATCTAAGTATAGGAACGGCCTAATCAAAATGGAAGAATTACGTCCAACTTTACTTAACTATATAAATACATCATTACAATCAGATACGTATTTGTCCGATACACATTATTTGTTCGAGATACATTCTATAAAACTAAGACACATGATAAAAACGTCATTACTCTTACATCTATTTTCATTACTATTAAGAAGATATAAATTATATTACTTTTACATCTAATTTCATTACTATTAAGAAAATATACATTATATATGTTTCTAAGATACAATAACAACATTAAGATACATGCCAATAAAGTCATCAATCGTAAATCTAAGATCATTAATCTTAAAAAGATACTGCGAAGAAGATGAAGTTTACAATTAGAGAATTATTATGGTTTTATGATTTCGTTATTTCAGGAAAATTTGTTAGAGTTGATACGAAAAGGATATTGTACGTCCGTTTGAATTATTAATTATTCATCAATTACTCCTTTAATTAAGGAAATAAATTATGTTTCTTTAATTCAAATTAATAAATCATGTATCTCGACTTTTAAAAATGATGAATACATGTATCTGGTGAGTGATGATATATGTATCCAAAAACAGAAATATGGTATAGAAAGTGATATTCCAAACTATTGTGAATCTTAGTAATTATGATCTAAATTAGTGAGATTTCTGTAGTTTTCCCTATTATTAATGTGTTGTACCTTTAACAAGAATCATCCGATTTTGTAACTGGCCAGTCATTAAAGTAGTTTGAGAAACAACAAAATCAAACAATGTAAACCCTAATTGGTAAAAAAAAATAAAAATTGGACTTTACACCTTTAATAAAAATCATCTGATTTTGTGAATGGTCAGCAATAAAGTAGTTTGCGACTCAACAAATTCAAACAACATAAAACGGTAAAAGCTGATTTGTAAAACTCTTTAAAATTGATCTTTACAACAATATGAACTCTATCTCAGATACATGAAAGGAATGAAAATCAAGATACATGAAAATAATAAAACAATAGTAACAAACCTCTGTGGATAATGATGATTGTCAAGATTCAAATTTGAAATTGGATATGCAAACATGTATTGAGAGGATGAAGGAAGATAGAAAGATGGTGGAGGTGGGTGAAGGACGTGAAGGTGGGGTTGAAAGTTTCAGGCAGGTAATGAGATTGGGAGAAGGAAACCCTTATGTGAGAGAAATAATTTGAATAGTTAATGGACCATTAATTAAGGAGTTTAAATTTTAAGATATTTACTCAATACCATATTTGAAGGATTTGTGTATCTGATTAAATCTTTTAAAATATATGGTACAAATATTAAAAGTGGTAATATGTGTAATTATTTTAAACTAAAGGTAAAGTAATATATATATATATATGTGTGTGTGTGTGTGTGTGGGGTAGTAATGTATGTCTAGTTAGGTAATATTTTCTTAATAATAATATACCAAATCAAACACCTTTATTTCTTTGTTTTCATTCATGAATTTTTCATTGCAGGGTTTGACTCTTCATCTGCCAACATTCAATTCGAGAATAGATCTAAGTATAGGAACGACATAATCAAAATGGAAGAATTACGTCAAGCTTTACTTAGCAGAACAAATACAACTTTACACTCAAAAATAAATTTGTCCGATATACATTATTTGTCGAGGATACATGCTATAAAACTAAGATACATGATAAAAACGTCATTATTCTTACATCTAATTTCATTACTATGAAGAAGATTTACATTATATTAATCTTAAATCTAATTTCATTACTATTAAGAAAATATACATATATGTTTCTAAGATACAATAACATTAAGATACATGTCAACAAAATCATCAATCGTAAATCTAACATTATTAATCTTAAAAAGATACTGTGAAGAAGTGATTTCGTTATTTTAGGAAAATTTGTTATAGTTGATACGGAAAGGATGTTGTAAATCTGTTTGAATTATTAAATATTAATCAATTACTCATTTAATTAAGGAAATAAATTACGTTCCTTTAATTCAAACTAATAAATCGTGTATCTCGACTTTTAAAAATGACGAATACATGTATCTGGCGAATAATGATACATGTATCCAAAAACTGAAATACTATATAGAAAGTAATATTCCAAACTATCGTGGATCTTAGTAATTGTGACCTAAACTAGTGAGATTTATGTAGTTTGCCCTATTATTAATGCGTTGTACCTTAACAAGAATCATCCAATTTTGTGAATGCTTAGCCATTAAAGTAGTTTGAGAAACAACAAAATCAAACAATGTAAAATCTAATTTGTAAAAAAATAAATTAAAATTGAACTTTACACCTTTAATAAAAATCATCCGATTTTATGAATGATCAGCTATTAAAGTAGTTTGAGACACAACAAAATCAAACAACATAAAACGGTAAAAGCTGATTTGTAAAACTCAGTAAAATTGATATTTACAACAATATAAACTCTATCTCAGATACATGAAGGGGATGGAAACCAAGATACAAAAATAATGAAACAATAGTAACAAACCTCTATGTATAATGTTGATTGCCAGATTCAAATTTCAAATTTGGATATGCAAACATGTATTGAGAGGATGAAGGAAGAGAGAAAGATGGTAGATGTGGGTGAAGGACGTGGGGTGGGTGTGAAAGTTTCAGTCGGGTAATGAGATTGAGAGAAGGAAACCCTGATGTGAGAGAAATAATTTGAATAGTTAATGGACCATTAATTAAGGAGTTTAAATTTTAAGATATTTATTCAATATCATATTTGAGAGATTTGTGTATCTGATCTAATCTTTTAAAATATATGGTATAAATATTAAAAGTAGTAATATGTGTAATTATTTTAAACTAAAGGTAAAATAAGTATATATGATAGTAATGTATGTCTAGTTAAGTAATTTTCCTTAACAATTATATACCAAATCAAATACCTTTATTTGTTTATTTTCATTCATTAATTTTTCATTGCAGGGTTTGACTCTTTATTTGTCAACATTCAAGTCGAGAATAGATCTAAGTATAGGAATGACCTAATCAAAATTGAAGAATTACGTCAAGCTTTACTTAACAGAACAAATACACCATTATACCCAGATATACATCAAGTGCAATAATAGCGATATACATTATTTGTCCGAGATACATGCTATAAAATTAAGATACATGATAAAAACGTCATTACTCTTGCATTTAATTTCATTACTATTAAGAAGATATACATTATACTACTCTTAAATCTAAATTCATTACTATTAAGAAAATATACATCATATATGTTTCTGAGATACAATAACAACATTAAGATAGATGCCAACAAAATCATCAATCGCAAATCTAAGATCATTAATCTTAAAAAGATACTGCGAAGAAGATGAAGTTTACAATTAGAGAATTATTATGATTTTATGATTTCGTTATTTTAGGAAAATTTGTTAGAGTTGATACGGAAAGAATATGTAAATCTGTTTGAATTATTAATTATTCATCAATTACTCCTTTAATTAAGGAAATAATTTACGCCCCTTTAATTCAAATTAATAAATCGTGTATCTCAACTTTTAAAAATGACGAATACATGTATCTGGTGAGTAATGATACATGTATCCAAAAACTGAAATATGGTATAGAAAATAATAATTCAAACTATCATAAATCTTAGTTATTAGGACCTAAACTAGTGAGATTTGTATAGTTTGCCTTAATACAACTCTAATTCTGATAGCAATTGTGGGAATAGAGGGCAGCCCATGTACCAAGTTCTGATCCTAAATACACATGGAATTAAATGGGGGGTGGGGGGAGGGGGAGGGGGAGTGCGCAAATATCCGCTTTAGGGTCACAATTTAACTAATGATCGTAGTACAATTATTATTTTTTAAATGTTTTTATCCGGTTTGAAAACAATTCAGACGAGAGTGAGATTGAAAATTCGCATGAAGCATATGTAAAAATTTCATTAAATCTTAGTCATGTGTATTTGAATTTATTTTGTCGAAATAATTTTTGTGTTCATCAAATTTTAACAATCCAACACTTAAACCTATCGAGAATAAAATATCAAACTCTGCATGGATCATACCACAAACCTATGGAATCGATGCTAAATGAACTGTAAATTCTCAATTCATCCGTGTGCATCTGATTTTTTTTGTTAAAAATAAATAAATTTATTTTTCAAATTTCAACACCCAAATATCCTAAATAATCTTAAATTTAAAACATAAATATCATGTATCATAAAGAACAATTTGCAATCATCGATTTATCAACATAACAATTCTAATAAATCCAATCAGTAATTTTTAATTTTTAATTTTTTTCATGTATGTCTGCACTATGTCAAATATGAGTGTAACAAAGATTATAAATGGCTAAACTTTTACGTGTGCGTGCCTGAACATTTAAACAAAAATATAAGAAGCAAAAAAAAAAAAAAAAACCAATGTGTTTTTGCCTGAAAATTGGTGGGAAAAAACAATTGAATGAAATTATTAATTAAATAAAGTGACCCAAATAGGGCACTTCATGACATTTTCACCAACTAAATATGTGGATAGTCACTAAGAATGAACATGGTATGATACAGTAGAAAAAATATGATAGTTTCAATAATTTTTATTTTTATTGTAAAAGACTATTATTACCATATAAATTAATATGGTATGGTGTGATAATTTCAAGTTTGATTTTGATATTTTTTATGCGGTAAATTGGTAATCATAATTTGTTTGATTTTTTATTTACATAGACTTAATAATAGAGAATTATGACTTTAAATTTTCAAAAAATATCATAATTATGTCATATTAACACTTTACACAAGTAGAAATATTCGAAAGAAAATATACAAGTTTTCCTTCGTTAATCAATTACACAATTTTTTTTTTTGATCAAATAGAGTAGTCAAAATTTCAATGTATAAAAAATTTTCTCCCTTCATTCATATTTACTTGTCCATGTTTGGCTTCGCATAACCCTTAAGAGGCAAAAATAAAATGTTAATTTTACTATATTACATCTAATTATTATAACAAAAAAGTTGCTTGAATAACAAAACACCCCTCATCTCTAATTCTATTGTGGGTTCGAGTCATCAAGAGGCAAAAAGTGTGAGAGCTCCTGGAAGCCCACTTGACCACAAAGTTTGTTTTACTTTATTTGAAAATCAACATTTGATCTTGAAATTTTCAAAATTCACTTCTTTTTTTCATTTTACATATATTTCTTTTTAATTTTATCCTAATATTTTTATTTCTATAAAAGTGATTCCATTTAAATTCCATGGTCAGAATAGAGTAGTCAAAATTTCAATGTATAAAAAAATTACTCCCTCCATCTATATTCACTTGTCCATGTTTGACTTGACATAATCCTTAAGAAGCAAAAAATTAAATGTTAATTTTACTATATCACAACTAATAAGTTGTTTGGATAATAAACACTCATCATCTCTAATTCTATTGTGGGTTCGAGTCATCAAGGAGAAAAAAGTGTGAGAACTCGTAGGAACCCGTTTGACCACAAAGTTTGTTTTACTTTACATTTGAAATTAGCATTTGATCATGAAATTTTCAAAATTCACCTTCTTTTTTTTTCATTTTACCATATTTTTTTCTTTTTTAATTTTATCCTAATATTTTTATTTCTATAAAAGCGATTTCATTTAAATTGTATTTCATTTTTAAAGGAAAAGTACATTGAAACAACTAGATATTATTTGTAAAAATTTATGATTAAACGCATTCCATCGTCAACTTCAAATTTAAAATTTTCAAATAAAGTGAAAAATAATTGTAATAGTAAGTAGTATCTTATATATAAGATTTATCTCATGACTCTGTATGACGATCTATTTTGTTGTAAAAAAAATATAGTCAAATACAATTCAAATTTCAAAATTTCAAATTAAAAAAAAATCTAATTTTTATGGTCAAACGCCACTAAATACCATATTATTAAAATTATGATATTAAAATTTTCAATTTCATTATGAAATTGGGAAAATTATGCGGTTAAGCAAACTTATACTACTTAATTACTCATCATAGATATAGTTTGCTATAATTACCACTCACGACTAACATTATACATTAATTACGCAGGCCGACTTCGAGTTTGTATAATTAGCCACGTTTGTATATGTATAATTCGCCAGAATATACAAATACATATGTATAATATACAATTATCTAACATATATACATATACAATTCACCTCTCTCCCACTCTCTCACTCGCCTCTCTCCTCCCTCTCACAATCTCGCTTGCCATATATACAAATGCATATGTATAATATACAATTATCTAACCTATATACATATACAATTCAACTCTCTCCCACTCTCTGCCCTCTCTCACTCGCCTCTCTCCTCCCTCTCCCAATCTCGCTTGCCATATATACAAATAAATATGTATAATATACAATTATCTATCCTATATACATATACAATTCACCTTTCTCCCACTCTTTGCCCCCTATTTCTCGCCTCTCTCCTCTCTCTCCCAGTCTCGCTCTCCTCTCTCCTCCATATAACATGTAGCTACGAATTGTAATTATCAAACTATAACTATGAAGAGTAATTGGGCTATTTTTGAGTGGCTATATGTGAAAGTTCCCCTATGAAATTCAACATTCAATTTCCACTCCAAATAGTCAGTGTCCAACTCTAGAGATCTTCGGAGTAGGGAAAACTTTTATGAATAGGTTGTACTCCTTCTGGTCCATATTAAGTAAATTAGTGAAATATGATAGCCTCTTGAGTAATATATTTAAGGAAAAAAGTTATTTTATTATTATTATCCTTCTGATTATTCCTAAATAATTCTCCTAGAAAATATAAGGTAGATAAGAACTTTATTAAAGAAAGGAACGAATATAAAAAGGAAAGTTCCAACAATTGATCTTTTGAATTTTGAAAAAATTCACATACTTTGAACTATGAAAAAGTCTCAATAATTTATTTAAGCATTGTTTGGTAGGGTGTATAAGCATAATGCTAAACAAAATGTATTAATAATACTTATATTAGTAATGCTTGCATAATTTCTTATGAATTGCTTGATTTGGTGTATTAAAATAGCATGCATTGTCTAATGTTTAAAAAAAATATTTACTTACAAAGATACCCACAAATATGATGAAAAAGATATTAAAAAAAAGTTTTGATGTATACATTAAATTCCACTACATTACTAACACCATAAATTTGTGTGTATTAGTAATACACTCCTCGTTCATCAATACACAATAAAGTGTATAAAGTTTAAAAAGTGTACCAAACAAAATATTACTAATATACAAAATTAATATATACTCTATCCGTCTCAATTTATGTGACACTTTTCAAATTTCGAGATTCAAACAAGTCTATCTTTGACCGTAAATTTTTTATTTATCTTTTGAATATTTTGAATTGCCAATTATTGTGACTTATAGTATTTTTTACATAATTTACAAATAAATAAATTTCATTTAAAAAGACTTGAAGATTTCATACGCAAATTTTCAATCAAATTTAAACTGTCTGACTATCAAAAAATGACAAAATGTCACATAAATTAGATAGAGTACATTATTTCTTTTAATACACAACGAACTACGAAAGTAGTGTACTTGCCACTTCCCATTAAAGAGATTGAGAATTAAATAGTGTGGGTAGCAAATTTGCGAGCTTTGGAGCAACAAAATCAGAAGGCTATTGTTGTCTGCCAGGTGCAGGCCACCACTCCAAGTATTCAATTTTGCTGTTAGATAAAGAGATTTGTCCTTGGAAAGTGAAACTTCAAATCTATATATAATATAAAGGAGAAACATTGACAACGTAGTGTGATATCTCTCTATGGTCTTCATTTATATTTGTTTTTTTTTTTCATTTTTTTCATATTTAAATTAATATTGTATTATAAAATTAAATTACTTAATTTATTACAAATAAATATTTTATTAATGAAGTAACATTTATAACAAAGACTCTTCACATTCTTTTTTTTCTTTGTTAGCCTCATTTCTAATCATAAAATGATAATATTTTTTTATATTTTAAGTGTTTTTCTTTTTATTACTTATTTAATTTATTTACAAGGAGTCAAGGAGTAATTAGCCATGACCTACACCTCTTTAATTTGTATTTTTAATAATATTCAACTCTCATAATTTTCATGTCCATAACCTCCAAAAATTAATTTGTAAGTTTATGATGTCTTATGGTATTTCTATATTTTGCCTATATAAACTCATATTTAGTTTCATGGAGATTCACATTCAAGATTATCCTTTCCCTTCTTCATCATGTTGGTTTGTGAATTAGTTAACATGCAACAAAAAAGTACATGAAGGTGAGAAATATTTCATTTCCAAGTCTTTCTTTTTATTTTCTACATTTTGCCTATCTAAATAATATTTAATTTCATAAAAATTCACATTCAAGAATATATTTTCTCTTCTTTATCATATTAGTTTGTCAATTAACTAATATGTAACGAAAAAGATGTACATGAAAGGTAAGAAATATTTCATTTTCAAATCTCTTTTTATTTTTATGTATTTGGATATGCTTTCTTAATATTTTATTTATGTATATATTATCATTCTCTAAGCAAGTATGATTAAAAAAAAACTTTGTAATAATGAACAATGTGTTGTTAGTATGTGATTGTTCTCTTTAACAATCAATTTGCTGAATATAATATAATTTGATTACAATATGTGTGAGTTTTCAAGAGATGATTCTTATTTACTGTTAGTACAATTGAAAAAATCATTTACAAATATATTACATATAGTTTAGATTTTTCTTTCTTTCTTTTGGTATAATCACTTTCAATTGGTATGATATTTTATTTATTCATAATTATATTTTTTTTATTCAATTAGTAGCATATAATGAAGAGGTTGGCATATGGAGTACATAATATGATGGCGGATCTACTTACAAAGGAAGATAAATAGATAATAGAAGAAAAGCAATTTTTGAAGCATAATTAGGGATTATTTTTTGCTAGAAATTTTGTTGTTACTTTGACTTGTATTGGTAAGGTAGCTACTTTTGTTAGAATTTTTTAAACTTTAGTATGTATAAGTAAATTAACTACATGTATTGACAATGCTATTCATTTGGTTCTTTACTATTCTATTTTTTTTTGTTATGAAGCACAATTAATATAACTATCTCATTTTTTAAAAAAAATTACGATGATAATGAACTTCATTTTTATTATGCTTGCAAGAAAATAATTAAAATGAAAATATTAAATTCTATGATGTTTTTTATTTGTATGTAACAATTTGTTTTCGTCACTGTTTTTTGTTGTTGTTTGAAATGTATTTATATTTTTTATGCAGTCACCAATCATTTTTTTTTCATTATTGTATTTCTATCCCTTATTTTCACATTTATTTATTTATTATTTATTTATTTTTACAAATAAAATTAATACATGATTATTAATGCAATTAATATCTAATAAAATTCATAACTCATGTCTCTTCATTTTACTTGTAACTTCTATTCTTAAATATTGTTACAACTTTATCATGTTTTTTTTTCATAATTTTTATTAATATTTTAATTAATGTTTAAAAAATTTAAAAATTAATAATAAAGACACAATGAAGAACTTCAAAAGTTTTTTTTTTACGAAATCAGAATTTGTATAGAGGATCGTAAAAAATATGTATACAATATATTGTTATTTCAAAATATGATCTCTATTTCATTTACTTCACCGTGGTAAATAATTTATTCTTCTATATACACATGAATAGTTTGCACTTAAAAGATGTAAAAAAATTCAATTTTATATATTTTAAAAAAATGAAAAAAATGTATCATATCGCATATGAAGAGAATATCCATATTATTTATATGTCTAATACTAACATGAATATAAATATTATATATTATTGTCCAATAAATATTTCTTATTGCCGCGCAAAGCGCGAACAATTTCCCTAGTTCTAGAATATCCCCTACTCTCTCCAAGGTTCTTTTCTTTTTCCTCTTTTGCTTCATTGCAAAGTTGTTTTGGGTATCTACCAAGGTAAACCCCACACTAATTCTTCCTTCATTCTCTATAGATTTATGGAATCTTTGCTTACCCACATTACTTTATATAGGATAGAGTGTGTATAAAAGTACATATGTTAAATTATTCCAAAATAAAATTTTCTTTGATCACTATATACCATTCCCTTTCTTGTTAATTATCATTAAATAATTTTTATGTTATAGCTCCATGTAACTACCATGAGAAGCAAATTAAACAACAATACATTTGGTGTAATTTTACAAGTAAGGTTTGAAGAGGATAAGACATATACATACTTTATCCCTATCTTTATGAAGTAGAGAGCTTGTTTCCGATAGATCCTCATCTCAAAAAAATAGTTTTGAAACAAAACTACATGACAACAAATAACAAGATAAAAAGCAAATGAAACAACATGTAGTAATTCACATTAAAAAATAAAAGACTGTGATTACTAACTAGCTCCTCATCTTTCCCACATAGAGCATGTCAATACAACGTAACAATATTGGTATTACTATCACTTTGTAGAACTTACTTTTAAACTTTAGCGATACATTCTTATCGCATAGTACCAAAAGCAAGTCTCTATGTTATTTATCCCCCTCCAATACGGTGATCAGTGTTATTTAGGGTGTCAAAATGAGCCCAAAATAGGTAACCCATACAATTCGCTTAAAATCTTATGGGTTGAGCTCAAAATAATTTGAATTGAGTCAATATCAACTCATTCAAGCCTTAATCCATTTTAAAGATTCTTCAACTGAGCCTAATTTAATCTTCAATTTCAATTTTTTTTTAAAATTCTTTATTTGCATTGATGTAATGTATGTTACCATATTGAAGGTGTGAATTGTTTGCGTCAAATAAAAATTAAAGTAAAAAAAATAATCAAAATCCTCCTCACACCCAACCATCCACGTCTCTTCTTCTTCTTCTTCTTCCCTCTTCACACATTATCCTCTTCTTCTTCATACTTTATTTTTCATCACAATTTTATATGTTTCATCACAACCTCAAAGTGTGAGACAACGAAGAAACATAAAAAAATCTCCCTCCGACCAACGGCGCCATCGCCGGTGAATCGTCAAATATTTTTGGAACATAAAGACATGTATTAAACCTAATGCAAGCTTTGCTTTCCTCCATTTACTCCTCACTTTTAATCTTGATTTTCTTCAAAAACTTAGAAAGAAGAACAAGAAATCTAACCGAAATCATAAAGAGTTAAACTTTAATTCAATGGAGTTGATGAGAAAATCAAGATTCCTTTGTAAAAAATAAAAATATGATACTTTGTATATATTTGGATTTTTGATAATGGTGAGTGGTGATATTTGGTGTGAGTGACGCAGAAAAAGAAGAATTTAACGTGATATAATGATAGTGAAGAACAAAGAATCAATAATGAAGGTGGTCATACATGGTTTTTCGGTGAAATGAGAGATGAAGTGAGTGAGATTTAGTGATGAAGAAGATATAATTACTCCATAAGCGACACCGCACATGGGAATCAGTGGTGTTTTGACCGTATTGAGGTGGGTGTTACTTAGACTGTGACTCAACCCTAACTTTATTGTTGAAATCTTGGTCATGATATTGGCCTCTACACCTATGTTGTCCATAGCACGAGAGGATCATCCATTGATTGTGATATGTACATACTGTGTGTTGTATTTTTTTTTAGCTTCTACGACTACTTTGTGATAGCTTCGCATAGTCTAATCATGCCAAACTACGTTATGCGTAAACCTTGCCTAAGTTATTGTGCATATTTTTCCTTTCATTCCCATAATATGGAACCAAGATTCTTCAGTTCAAGACATTTTGCATACCATGCGGCCCACCACATATGAAGCAACTATTTTCCTTTGTAGTTTGAGTCTTCCTCTTAGCATCACTTTCTCGTCTAAACTTCTTGCCATCAGACTTATAGGATATATAGTTCTTCGCATGTGGCTGCAGCTCCCTGCTTTTCCTGCAATCTCCTCAATCTTGGTGACTATCCCCAACCTAAGTCATGACTACCTCTCATATTATCTATCTGCCTCTATCATGCCTAATGTCTGTCAATGCTTCAGCCTGCGTGATGACTTTATCAATAGTCCTAACTTCTCGATATTCCAACTCCGTCTTGTCTCAATTTTTTATCCTATCCATGAAGTGGAACAACACATCTTCATCCTTAAGATTGAGAATCTAAATAGTGATGGTGGTGACTCTTTCACATATGCTCGTATACTGCTGGTCTGCTTCAACTTCTTAAACTTGTGTTTCACCTCATAGATGGCGTTGTTGGGACATAAGACCTTCTTGAGATGGACTTGAAATTGCTCCAATGTATTGATGGTGTAAAGCCCTGTCACGACCCAGACCGTCATAATTGGCACCCACACTAACTCTCCGGTGGGAGAACCACTACTATAACTCAAACCAAGCAACTAAACCAAAACTAAGGCATTTAAGTTACGGAAGCAAGCTAAATACTAAGGAAATATATAGGGAGTTCCCATAAACTCCAATAAAAGTCTAACAACGAACTAAACAATGTGGAAGAAACAACCTAGAACCTGAAAGTCAATGTACCAAAACATCTAACAATAAACCAAGTCTAAACAAGAAAGGATACAACTTCATACTAATGAACTAACTAAAACAAATGTCTAAGTCCGAAAATGGTGGACATAGACGAAAGAGAACCCATGACAGCCCAGAAGAATTGACTCATCCTTGAATTCGAACGATCACTGATCTCCTAAGCGAGGTCTGTCAGTAGCCGCTTGAAGATGCCCTGTACTCAACAAAAATATGAGCAAGTGCAGTCTTAGTACACAACCATAATGTACTGGTAGGATCACACGGCTATCCCACTAAGTGTAACATAAGCAAGTCAAGACAACATTATAATCACATGCATATATATCAACATATACAATATCTTCAACATTACAAACAACGAACAACTTCACATTTATATCAAATCATTGGTCCTCTCATGGAACCCAAACCCAAACAGTTAGCATACCGGACGTGGTATCCGATCCCATAATTATGCCAGAACGTGGCAACCGATCCCATAGTTATGCCAGAACGTGGCAATCGATCCAAGTTAGTTATGTCGGACGTGACAACCGATCCAAGTTAGTTATGCCGGAACGTGGCAACCGATCCTTTCAACACACCACAATCACAATCACAATCACAAGTATATCATCAAGATCATACATTTAAGTCATGATTTCATGGCAATCATCATTCATCTATCTCATTTACAACAAGTGTGATCAACATTGCAACATTCATACATATATAAGTATCATAATGAAGCAAGAGCAAACATACATAACATAATCATAGAATCACAACCATCACCTACCTAGAAACAAGCTTGAAACCCTAAGAAACTTGATCCTTCCCCTTCCGATTTGTTTCTCTTGTGCTTGGTCTACAAACAATCAATATAATACGGAATCAATAAACAATCACTAATTACCCGAATCACTAACAATTCTATGAACCCTAGATCCTACGCATGATCCCAATTATCCAATTTAGGATGGTTTCCACCATAGTATCTATAACAAAACCCTCTCCCATCAATATTCACCCATTCTATTACGTTCTACGGATCGAAAAATGGATTCGGGGAGTGAAAAGTACCTTTAGCCTCAAGAATGGCGAAAATTGAGTAGGAATCGCCTGGGGTTCATTCCTTAGCTCTAAAAGTCAAAAAGTGCATAATGATGTCGTTTAGGGGTTTATTAACGACTTTAATTCAAGTCGAGCCCGCCACAGCGGCCGTCATTCCGCTGTAGCGGTCCCGCCAGAGCAGCAAAACCCAGCGCCAAAGCGGGTTATGTGAGACAGAGAGCTAATTAAAGAATTCCAAAATTCCCATTTCACAACACACCTCTAACCCACGACGCTCAGAAAATACCTTTTACGCTAAGATTGATTTCGGGAGTTCTACCCACCCGAATTTAATTCCGTAAAGTCATACGGATTCTTTAACGAGTTATCTAACTACTCATGTAATCAAAATCAAAATTGATTAACCCAATTGTTACCAGATTTCCCTACAATTCAAAGACTCCAATTTTGTCCAAATATGGACAAGGTTGGAAAAATCCAAATACTACAAAAAAGTTTTCCGGCCACAAATTTTCCCCCATTGACATTTCTATAACGACGGGAACAAGTCGTTACAATAGATACCAATTTACCCACTTATCCCCGAGTGACAAAACTTAGGAAAATAGGCTAAGGAAGGAATGTAGTAGTACCTGAATCGACGAACAATTAGGGATACTTGTCTCGCATGTTCTCTCGGTTTCCCAAGTAGCTTCCTCAACTAGATGATGTTTCCATTGAACTTTCACGGACTTAATCTCCTTGGTCCTCAACTTACGCACATCACGATTAAGAATTGCAATCGGTTCCTCCGCATATTGGAGGTCCTTGTCTAACACAATTGAGTCTCACTTTATGATATAATCCCCGTCACCATGATACCTCTTCAACATAGACACATGGAATATCGGATGAACTCCCGATAAATTAGGAGGTAAAATGTAACACTCCAGTGAATGGTAGGTTGAACTAGATCCTAAACGTAAGTGATACACTCAAATTACACCTCCCTAAAGAAGCATAAGCGATCGTTATCAAGTACAGAACCCAACTTGTAGGTTGGGGTCGATCCCACGAGGAAAATGGTTTAGATTTAACTTTAACTGACAATTATATTCGTTTAGTCAAATTACTTTAAAAAAACAAGTAATTAAAAGGGTGGGAGGAATTTGTGAAACAAATTGTAAGAATTCAGTAAATAGAAGTCAATTCTGGTTGTTATCAAGATGAAAGAATTAACTAGGGTATACGTGTTCCCCACAAGCTCATAACGCAGTAATCCTAGTAATAGTAATCCTTTCCTAGTGTACTACATGTAAAGTGATAAGTTAGATATCTCTAAATCCTTGGTCCGACATCTAGAGAATTTCACCCCGCGCCTTGGTCCGGCTACATGTGTATTATTTACTAACCCTTACATTTACCTCATATTAGACATCACATCGATGTTTGGCTTAGTTATTACTTTGCACCAATCGACACTTAGCCTATTAGATAGTATTACACTAAATTTATGTTGATAATTCTTTTCTTGTTGATTACCTCCTTGGTCCGGCAAGTAGCAACAAAACGAGTTCTAACGTTAGCCACCGTTAAAAGACTTTTATACGAAAGAATTATCAATGCATGCAAAACACTATTCAAGAATTGCTTATTTACTATTCATACTTTGTTAATCGCTCATGATTCTCACAACCCTAGTTGTGAAATTTAGCTACTCATTATCTCAAAAACATAATCAAAATTTATTAAAATAAATATGCTTGTGTTAATCATAAAAAGTTAAGAACAATAGCTAAACTATCTTTTATTAATCACGAATACAAATAAATAATAAAGGAGAAGAAAAAATAAACCACAATTCTCCGGCCTCCATGACAGCTCTTCCAAAGTTCCTAAGCTAGAAGAAAATTTATATGGTGTATTATTTCTTGGTAAATGGCTCTCTCCTAGAATAATTTTTCATGCCCTATTTATAGATATAGAAATCCTAAATAAAATAAATAAGTTGAAGACAAATTAGGAAAACAAAATCCAATTTAATTGAGTTTTCCACTGTACGCGTGGTTTTTGGAATTTCATGTTGCTCGCCGCCTTTAATAATAATATGAACCCTCCAGCTGTTGACACGTGGCAGCAGTTGTACGCAATTGCAATTGCAAATTGTTCGCAGTCTTTTTCCCCATATATACAAATATATTATTTTATTAAGTTTAATCCGTTAAGTTGTCTGCTTGATTTTCTTCTTCAACTTTCCATCTTTAATTCGTTTTAGCTCCAAACTTCCTCATTTTCCCACAATTTTAATCCTACAAATAAAATACACAATTTAGGACAATTTATAAAATTTATGCTCAAAAAGGACAAATATAAATAATAAATATGAGGCAAATAATATTAAAAATATATATTTTTACCTCACATCAGGAAGGACGAACGTTTTAAATATGAGTCATAGGGGTCAAGGCCATGAGGCAAGTGACATGGCCAAGGGGCCAAGCCAAGGCCAAAAGGCCAAGGCAGCCCTTAGCCATTATATACTGCCCCAACCTTCACGAGAAGGACCACGAGTCGTGGTCCTCACCACGGCTCGTGAAGGTGGGCGTGGTCTTGCCTTGGCCATGAAAGTTTGGCCACCAAATTCCTAGCTACTGCCTCAACTTCACGGCCATCACCACGGTCTGTGGTCTTGACCACGACCAACGGAGGCTCTCGTGAAGTTACCTTAGGCAAATGGCCAAATGGCCCCTAATGGCAAAGCCACTGCCTCAACTCCACGGGCAGTACCACGTGCCGTGGTCCACTTCACGAGTCGTAAGGGGTCCCGTGGAGGTGACTTAGGCTTAAATGCCAAATGCCACCAAAACCTAGCCACTGTCCCAATCTTCACGGAAGGGACCACGGGTCGTGGTCCTCACCACGGCTCGTGAAGATGGGCGTGGCAACTGGACGGGGTCATTTAGTGAGGGTCACTTAGGTCAATTATTATTTTAGTCCAATTAATGTGGGGGTGTTTTGGGTATTTAGGGAGTTGTTTATATATTGTTTTAAAGTAAATTTCACCTATTTTCAAGTCATAAACTCAAACACCCAAATATTTCCCAAATCCCTCTTCTCTCCAATATTTCTCTCTCTACAAGTTACTCCATTGAAGAACACCAAGAACTTGAAAATTAGGGCACAAGAATTAATCCTCTCAACTCCAAATCGTGGGCAAAACTTTAATTAAGGTATGAGAGCCTTGATTCATGGAATACTTTCTTCCATGAAGCTCTCTCAACTCAATTTCAAAAATGGATTTTATTGTTCAAAAACTAGGATTTTCATTCTAGTCATGAGTTCTTCCTAAAAGTATTTTCATTATGTTATTTGATGTATATTATGGATGATTTGACGTTTTAGTGGTGATTTTATAGTAAAACTCCCCATGAACCCATGAACTACCCCATGACCTCAATTTCATGAATTTCAATGAAGGTATTGATGCAAGGTGATTTCTACTATGTATTGTGGTTATGTTAATTTGGTAATGAAACCTTGCTTTATTCATGTTGATGATAGTATATCCTTAATGTAAGTGTGAGACTTGGTTCATGACCTTGCAAGGGGTAAATTGTGAAGGATTGTTCATGATTGTCGATAGTTATTGATGAACTCATGAACTCATTTGAAAGGTGAGAATCCTATGACTATTGTGTGAATTGAGGTGTTGTTGGAAGACTAATTTCCCCTATCCTTACACATGTTTATGTATAAATTGTCTAGGATGATGTCGATGTTGTTGTGTTGATTGAAGGGCTAGTTCTCATGAAAATACTATGAATAATGAGGGGAAAGTTACTCACCCAAAAATGATGATTCTAAGGTGAAAGGTAGTTCTCACTTAAATGAATCTATGATCTATTTAGTGAGTTGTATTGATCGAAGGGTAAAGTATTCCTTCACACATGTAGATACAATTCCATACTAACTATGTATAATTGGGAAATAATGCTTAGTACCGAGTGGATATGGACAATGAGGAAAAGTCCCCTCCGCTAATGCA